>PVKS010008822.1:0-66653 GCA_004027875.1 Aplodontia rufa
GGCCTTGTTAGTGCACCACAGGCAGATGCAGCAAAAGGACAATTCCTTTGAGCCAGGAAACCAGCCTTCACCAGATATTGAACCTACTGGTGCCTTGATCTTAGGATCCCTGGCCTTCAGAATTGTGAGAAATAAATTGAGGCCATGTAGAAGCTATCCAGTTTATATTATTTTGTTATAGCAGCCCCAACAGATCAAGACTTTAAATGTGTGTATAGGGGAAGAAAATCCTGAAGATTAAAGATGTGGCATTGTCATTGAAAAAAATGTAATATTCAGAGTTCATACTGAAAATTTAACACAGTGTGCCAACAGAATGACTGACATCCATGTGGGAAATATGCTTGTTTAATGACATGATGATTTTACATAAATAAATGAACTGAAGATTTTGTGCCATATCAAGAGCCAGGGGCCCTTCCTACATACTAATATGATCAGTGATTAAAGTTTTGATTGGAAAAATTAAACACAACAGGGAAGTAAACAAAGATTTTGAGAACAATGCAGTCATTACAAAATCACCTTCAGGAAATAAGGGCATTAAAAAGCCTTCATTTATAAAATTCCTGGTAACTTTGATGGGTTGTATTTTGATTTTTCATTAAGAGAAATGACAGCGAATGATTGGCTCTTCCAATGGGCTAGTGTAAATGGAATGGATTTGTCTTAAGGGAATGTTTGTTGAATTTTTAAAGATAAATTACCAAGCCTATCTAATGTATCACCTTTGTCAGAAATGATAAAATATAACAATGAGTAATCAATATCAGGATTCCATTAACTCCATTCAAATTATTCACCATGTATCTCAAAACTTGACCCTGACTTCTGGGAAACAATCAGCTGACATAATACATACTTTTACTATGTATATATTTTTTCTTTTTCTAATGACTTAGAATGTCAGTGGTGGAAAATGTGGAGTGAAGTTAATTACTCACCATACCATATTTGATCTTAGTAGAGCCAAGGCTTAGAAAGGATAAAAGCCACAATTTATTGATACTTATCATCTAGAAAGGACTTGACACTTGTGATTGAATGTAATCCTTGCAACAGCCAGTGATATCAGAGCCATTATCCTAGTCTTACAGATTAAGACAATCACAATAAATAATTCAAGATCACACAACCAGGAGACCAGAAAGAAGACTCGAACCCATCTACATAACTTCAAAATTGATAGTTCTCTCCTTTATGCTAGCAGGCTTAAAATTCAGGAGTCCTGGATTTTCAAACATAGTGAAAATATGTAGATGCTTGAATTAGGGAGATATGGGTTTGCATGCTGACTGTATCACTTGATGGTGAACTTTGTATTTCTCACCAAGTTTGTGGGATTGAAATGCAATTCTAGAGATAATTTAGAATCTTGTTAGGTGATACTTAAAATGCAACAGTCAGAACTGTTCTAGAGGAACCCAAATGTTTTATTCTCACATTTTACTGGTGAATTATACTCTTATACAATAAAGGGATTTGATGTTGCATATTCATACATGCACATATTATTACAATATAATTTGGTCCTATTCCTTCCCTGGCATTTCTCCCCTCCTCCTCCCTTCTCCCTCTCTCCAGTCTCTTTTCTCCACTGATCTCACCCTGATTATATATAAACACATATGTGTGTGTGTGTGTGTGTGTGTGTGTGTGTGTATGTGTGTGTGTATATATATATGTGTATATATACACATATATATATATACATACTTTATATTCTCTCTGTTTTAAATGCCTGCATGGGAAATACTTGGCATCTCAGGGGTGAAAAGTATACCAAACAGTACTTATAACTCCTTTTTTGTCCTCTCCTTCCCCGCTTCCCTCCCCACACACATAACCAGATTTCCTCCAGTTCATTTGTTAACTCAACTTTGAAGTATCTATTACATAAACTTGACTTTATCTCACTCTTTTCTTTGTTTTACTCTAGCTTCCACATATGATAAAAAACACATAACCTTTGTGTTTCTGAGTTTGGCTAATGATTTTCACCATTTACATCCATTTACCAGCAAAGGCCATGATTTCATTCCTTTCAATAGCTGTGTAAAACTCTTGATCCATTCATCCAGTGATAGGCATCTGGGTTGATTCCATAATTTAACTGTTGTGAATTGTGCTGCTATAAACATTGATGTAGCTGAGTCACTGTAGTATGCTGATATTATATCTTCTGGGAAAATACCCAAGAGTGGGATAGTTGGCTCATACAGTGTTCCATTCCTAATTTTTTGAGGAGTCTCCATACTGCTTTCCAGAGTATTCTTACTTATTTTCATGATCAATTATCTCGCACGTGTTGGCAAACCCTATGGTCTAATCAGATTGTCCATGTGAAACATTCTATCTAGATATTGATTTTAGTAGGTTTCATTTTATATCAGATGACAGGCTCAATGATTTATTTTTATCAGATTTTAATTTTTATTCATTCATTTCAGATCCTTAGTCTGAGTTAATAAGAAAGATTTAATCTAGACTGCTAACTCTTTTACACTTCATTCAGATCCTATTCTGGGTGGAGACTCAGTATCCCAGAGAATTGAAATCAAAAGAATAGGGATCAAATCTTCCTCTCTCCAACAGCTTTGATCAATAATAGTGATGACAACATCAATAATGTTATATAGCATTCATTGGGACCTCAGGAAGAGGCACACACTATGCTGAGCATTTTGCTACACTGGCTCACTGCTTTATAAATAGTGAGAAAGTTTACAGAGTTTGTGAAACTTTATACTGAAATTAATGAGCTAATGGAATCAGAGCAGAGATTCAGACCAAAGCCCATCCTTCCTCAGTGGCTGAACTCAATTCCTGTGTCCTTTGGGGGAATTATAAACAGCATGCCAAATGTTATTCAGATTCTGTTCTTGCTCAATTTCTCTTTCCCGCCATGATCTTGTTATCTTATCTGGTACTTACAATAACCCTGTCAAGGTATGATTATGCACATCTGGCAAACAAGCACTCTGAGGGTCACAGACTTAAATGTCATTCACATTTTATGTGACAATGGAAAGATACTGAGAAGTGAAAAATCTCCCAATCAAATAAATCTCTATTTCTTCCCTCCTTTTCTATTCTGAAAATAAAATGCATACACTCTACACATAGAACATTATTTTGGATAAACTTTTATAAAACTATACATTGTAATTATGTAAATGAGATTATCATCAACTTTAATCATACTAAAAATCCTCATCTTTTATATAAGAGAAAGAGGAATAAGTACTCATTAACACTGAAGGTCTTAAGAAATTAAATTTTACTTTGAGATAGGAAATTGATATGAAAAAAGCTTCTGCATTAGTTGTCCCCCTCTACTCTTCCTACCCTCCTTCATTAAAAATAATTTATACAAGTAATCATCTTCAAAGTCAAATGTGATTTTAGAGGAAGCTTCAATCACTTACCCTTTAGATTTTAAAAAGCATCAAGCCATACTGAGTACAGAGCTGTTAACTTTGCTTCTGAACCTTACATGCCCTCGTTTATGTCCTCCTGGAAGGTCTCCAGATGATTGAGGGGGCATATAGAGGTGTGAAAAGTGATTATGCTTTTCATATTTACCTGTGGGCATTCTTTGTGGGTATTCTGATATTTGTGTGAGTGTGTATGTATGTACATGTACAGAGATATATAAACATATATATTTCAGAATTCTTGGATTTTGTGACAAAGTATGCATCTTAAGATGTTGGATCATAGCAAAACACTCAAAAATGTTAGCTCCCTTCATGCAGTTCTTCTTTCTAGGACAACGTAACTGCTTTCAAGTTGTGACTACATTTGTTTAGCTTAAAATAATTAAATATCTCTTTAGAACTCCACAACTGTCCTGGCCATGGATTAGCAAAACTAATAATTTACAAAAGTACACATCGCTTTTCCACCATTAATAGCAACATCTGCTTCTTTCACTCAATTAGGTCCAATGTGCCAGTTTTATCCTTGAACTTACTAGTTTTTTGTCTAGAACATTTTGAGGACAATTACAACCATTATTAGCAACAATAAGAGAAAAGCATGATCAATTAGAATAACCTAATCTTCATAATATTCAGCACACAGCCTTTTTACACAGGCTAGGGACAATCCTAAAGGCTTTATATCAACACAGTATAAACTCAAGAGCTAGGTGCTGTCATTATCATTAATAACTTTTTTTTTGCTTGTTTTTTTTTTTTTAAGAGACCAGGACAGTGAGAGAGAGAGAGAGAGAGAGAGAGAGACAAAGAGAATAATTTTTATTGAGTTTTTCACATGGCTTTCGTTGCTTTGACACTTAGTTGTGGTACTTGGGTGCTGGGATTTGAACCCGTGTACTCGTGCATACTGGGCAAGTGCTATAACCACTGAGCAACCGCTCCAGCCCCTATTAACAACTTTTTGATGGTGATATTTATACATGAAATCTAAACAGTAAGTTTGATGGCAATCACCCTTCTACACTACTTCCCAGTAGGAGGAAACATCTGTTGGTGAAGACATGCCTAGGGACAAGGGTAGAGCTGAGCACTGGGGACAGCTTGACATGAGGATCCACCTGAGCACGAATAGACAAATGCTCTCCACCACATCCCCAGTACTTTTAAAGGTTGGGAAACTCATTTTCCCTCACTGAAGGAAGCACACAAAAGGAAAAACAATGTTTTATTTTATTTTGCCTCCCTGTTTCTTCTTTCCTTTTGAGAACTGAAATTGTCCCAGAAACTTGTAGAATCAAAGATTTAGGTGGGACTTGAGGCTTTTACCCTGTTTTATGCCTCTTATAAATACCAATAAGTCAGTAAATACTCAGTGTCTCATGCACACCTCTAGTCAATGAGTGTGAAATGAGGTAGATATAGACCAAATTATAACACTGACACATTTTGACTTGTGAACTTAGGCAGAAGTCACACTAAGAATCTTTATCTGCCACAGTTCTCTTATTTGCAAAAACAGATAACAGTATTGCTTGACTCAGGAGATTGTTAGAATTAAACAATGATATATGCAAGGTGTGTGGAAGTTTTAAAAAATTTAGTTGTCTATTTTAGCAATTCAGTTGTTAAAAATAAACAACTCAGCCATTTACTCCTCAGAACAAGTATTTCTTCTAGCTGATATTACTTTGAATGCCTTTGGATCTAAATATCTAGAAAACCCAATGAAAGAATAGTCAAAATTACAGGAAATTTTAGTGGATCATGTGATGCAAGTGTTCAGAGTAAGTTTAAGTGTAATTTGGTCAAGGCTGTGCTTTGTTCACCTTTATTTATTAATTGATGTGGTGCAATTCTATTGACTCCACTTCTGCTTGTCAGGTGGATGTTCAGAGAGGCTTCTCTCATGACTAAGTGGCTGTTAGTATTCAGCCATCCCACGCTTGATGTGTCCATCTCATTTGAGAAGTGGCTACAGAAGCCCTAAACTTCATGTTTGTATCTCACAGTGTCCAAAAGGAGATCACTATGTTTAAGATTCTAAGGAAAAATATTGACTTTCCTTGTTACTAAAGCACAAATTGAAACCAATCAATATGTCCCAGGGAAGACATAATAGTAGCAGTTGGCTTAGGTCAAGATTAACTAAACCAGAATATCTTAGCAAGTAGGACATGATTAACTCAGTCACTCCAATCAAGGCCTTGCCGTAGAACTGAAGGTAAGTTTTTTAAGAACTTTGAATTATCTATTTAAAGACTTTGGGAATTTGGGTGCATGACTGAAGCATTGCAAGGATAGCTTTCTCAAGTAGATTTAATATTTCTGTATTAATAGAGTAACATTTTCCCAGATATTCTCACTGAGTTCTCATATTGGCAGGCACAACATCCACTTTTAACTTGATATCAAGCATTCCAGACATACTGAAGACTGTACTCAAGCTTACCCATTAATGAGCTGCAAGATTTTCAGTAAGTCACATCTGCTCCCTGGCTATCAATGTTGTCCCCTGTAGAAAAGGCAGATGAGAGAGGTGAACTCAAAATTCCCATTATTTCACGGGTCTCCATGAACACAATGCATTCCCTTTATAAGTGGGGAAGATATCTGTTAAGCAATCTCTCAACTTCTGTTCTGAAAATTACACAAAATAACCCAAGCTCCTTTTATCTTTCATCACTAGGACTATTTTCTATCCCTTTAATCTTTTTGTTGCTATTCTATAGACCTTCTTCAATCTCTCCACATCTCATTCTCTATATGAAATTTTTACCTAAAAAAAATCAGATATATCACTAATATCTTCTAAATAAGGAAAGATTCATTTCTCCATTCAAAAAGTCATTGTGAATTTTGCCTGTATGTTTAGGAATATTCTGTTTTTGCAAATTCCCATATTAGATGATTTTGGACAGAGATTAAAATATATTGTTCTTTTAAATTTAAAGTTATTTTTATGACTTGTGAAATTTAAATATAATGAAATATATAATCCATATTGTGCATTCACTGAATTTTAACATGTGCCAACCTTTGTAAGACAAAGTATTATTTAAAAAACCAAAAACTTATCATTCCAGAATGTCCCTGTGCTGCTTCCAAGTTAATCATTATTTCTATGATCCAAAAGAACAATTATTCCAATTTGCCTAACAGATTAAATTTGCCAGTTGCAGAACTTCATATAAATAAAATTATGCAATATGTGATCTTCTGTGTGGAAAGATTACTTTATATTTGAAATGCAATTGACTATATTTGTGCATGCTAATTTCTGGATCCTCTACTTCTACATTTCTATATTTATTATTTTGTCAAAACAATACTGTCTTTATTTCTACAAATTTATAATAAATCTTTTTTTATTTTATTTTTGAGCAACCTTACAAGATTTTAACAAAATAATATAAAATGTGTATATATTCTGGATATTGCATTTATCCCCAGGAGTGCCCCCCCAATTACCCTCCCTTATCCTCCCTTCCCCTTCCCACTATAACTCTATAAAAAGTATTAGATTGTAAAGCATTACATCTTATCTGGATTTAACTCATGCTACTAGACCAACTTTCTCATTCTTGAAACCAGTTGGTTGACCGTTCCTGCTTCCATACTGTTTTCAAGTATGTTTTGGCTCTTTGAGTTCATTTGCTTTCCACAGAAATTATAGAATGTGCTCATTGATAAGTACAAAGAAAAATCAAGTTACAATTGCTTTGAATCTGTAGACACAGTTTTTTAGAAAATTGACATTTTATCAATATTTATCCTACTGATCCAAATTCAACCATTCATTATTTAAACAAACAAGCAAACAAAAGGTTTGTAGTTTCTCTCCTGGCTTTGTTGCACAAAGAAGAAAGCCAAAATTTAAAATAGAAACATTAGCTTTTGGAAGACAGGAGAAAAGGAAATAAATTTAGAATTTTTGAAGAATCTCCAACTAAGGAATAGGATGAGAAATTAAAAATAATAAACTCAATTAATAAAACAGTAATTTTCAAGATTTAACTATTGGGTTGACACCAAAATAAAATAAGGATGCTAAGGAGGATCACTAGGACACATTTGTATGTCAGTTGTCAAATTGATCAAGCACTGTCAAAGGAATTTATGGTAATATATAGCATCTGAAAGGAGGTAGCAAAGGCTAGCTAGTTTTATTTAACTCTTTTTGTCTATTAAACTTACTAAACAGAACTTACAGAATAGGAGACAATCATGGCCTAATATCCAAAATTTACAAAGAACTCAAAAACTTAATATCAAAAACACAAACAATCCAATCAATAAAAGGGCCAGAGAGCTAAAAAGGAACTTCTCAACATAGGAAATCCAGCAAGCCTAGGAATACATGAGAAAGTGTTCTAAATCACTAGTAATCAGAGAAATGCAAATCAAAACTACATTAAGATTTCAAACTTGTTTTAGTCAGTTTGGCAAAGATGAAGAATACAAACAATAACAGATTCTGGAGAGATTATGGAGAGATAGGAAACCTAGCATACTATTAGTGGAACTGCAAACTGTACAGTTATTCTAGAGAGAAGCATGAGGATTCCTCAAAAATCTAGTGAGGGATCCACAGTATGACCCAGCTATCCCTCTTCTGGGTATTTTCCCAGAAGAGCTAGAATCAACACATTACAGTGACACAGAAAAATCAATGTTCATAGTTGCTCAGTTTACAATAGCTAAACTATGGATTCAACCCAGATGCCCATCACTGGAAGAATGGATTCAAAAGCTGTGATATATGTATGTATATACAATATAGCTCTACTCAGCTATTACAAACACTGATAAAAAAGTATTTGAAGGCAAACAAATGGCAATGGAAGAAATTATGCTGAGTGGAATTAGCCAAACACAGAGACTGAAGGGTCAAATGTTTTCCCTCATTTCTGTAGGCTAGAGCACATGTACCAGACTCACCAAAGTCGAACCTACATATCTACATTATCTACATATCTAGGGGAACCATAGATATGTAGGGGGTTGAGGAGGGAGAGTGAGGGAGGAATGATAGGGAGGGATCTAGAGGGTAATCAACAATGTAGCTTACTCTTTACTCCCCAGGTAGCCAAATAATATTTATGCAATCATTAAAAAAATAAGCTTACTGAACAGAGATGTCTTCATTGAAACAAAAACTCCAAGAGTTGCAGTACTTTCTCATGGGATCATACAACTATTGTGGTTAAAAGTATAATAAGAAGGACTGGAGAGGTTGCTCAGTGGTTGGAGTGCTTTTCTAGCATGCCCAAGGACTCAGGTTCAAACCCTAGCACCACATACAGCTGTTTCAGATAAGCAAAGACTAGATAAATACATAAAAATTGACTCTCTTTCTTATCTCTATATCTCTGTATCTCTCCCTCTCTCTTAAAAAAGGAGAAAAGTATAATAACATGTCTGATTTATACTGAATCTCTTTTTCCAAAGTACCTAAGTTACAGGGGTTGCTAACAAGTGCTGCAGCTATCCAGGGAGAGTAATAAGTTTCAAAACAAGAGATGACAGAAAAATATTCATATTATTTCATTTAGTTCTTACAACAACCTTATGGAATAACTTCTATAGTTAGCTCTCACTTCTAAATTTATAAAATTGAATCATCAGGAAGTTAAGAAATTATCCAAGATGACAAACCCCCACACCACATGAGTCTCTGATTCAATCAATTGACTAATTTCAGAACCTGAGCATGTGAATTGTGATGGACATGAAGTCAATCATGGCAAAAGTGAATAGCATAAGGGATAAACTGATGTGAAATGAGGCTTGCCGTGTAGACACAACCAAGCTTGTCATGACATGGTGGGTTTTCTTAAGGATGTTTCCCCCCAGAGCAATGGGAATCTATTTAAGAGGGGTTTTCAGATGTGGATAACAGTAGTCAGGGTGATGTGAAAAGACTGGAAATGGTCCAGAGAGCTGATGCAATAAAATCAATAACAAGGCTTTTGGTACTAGTTTAGGAAAAAAATAAGATAACAGCTATGGTAGAAACACGATAAGTAGATGGATTTGAGAGTTCTTTAGCAAGGAATCTAATGGAAAAAATGTATGGATAGGATGAAGCATAAGGAGCCCCTAGCATTGAGCAATATTACCCTGCATGGATGGGAGAATGGGAATCTTTGCAAGAAAGTCAGGTAAGCTAGGATACAGTTTGCTGTTCCAGATTGGTGCTGGTAGCACAAGGCAGATAGGGCTTTTGGTCTGAATCTCAGGTATGCAAGTTAATTTCCCACTAACTGTGGAAAAGTTACTTTTTTTCATGTGGAAACTCAGTGTCTAAGTGACTAGTGACTCAGAAGGGTTTAAGAGAAAATATCATGTGGGTTAATCAGCTAAAGTTCCATACATGTGGGAAAGAGGAAATACTACCCATATAGTTATCAATGTGCCATGTTGAAGTGGTTTCTTCCACAAAATCCATCCCAAATACTGAAAATACACAAATTATTGAAGCTAAGACATAGCATTTAAATTTGAAGAAAAACCAGCAAATGTTTTCACCAACCACTAATTATTCCAGGAAAAAAATAATATTGCTATTGTGTATTCCCTTCTAAAGATGATGCTCTTGGAACCTATACCTGACCTCTGGGGGAAGATTCAGAAAATATAACCTGCTTGCTAGGATCCAACAAGTTGGAATAGATAACTGGAGATTATATCACCTATGATTCATAGACACAGAATAATTTTTCTTTTTATTTTAAATTGTTGAGCCTAATTTCAGACCAAGAATTGTGATATTCAGTGATTATAACATAGTAAGCAAAATCTTGAGAGTACAGTTGACTGTTCTTTCATGATATCATTGAAAAAATCAGAGAAATTTAAAAGCAATATTAAATTTCAAAACAATATTATCTGATTGCTAAGGAATGGGGAGATAGCTGCGTTTCAGGCTGCAAACAGTGATGCATGTCTGTAAGCCTAGCAACTCTAGAGCCTGAGACAGGATTGTGAGTTCAAAAAAGCTAGCCTCAGCAACTTAGCAAGGCCCTGAGTAAATTAGCGAGACCCCCGTCTCAAGGTGAAAAATGAAAAGAGCTGGGGAGAAGCTGGAGCCCTGACTGGGACTGAAGTGGTTACTCAGCTGTTAGAGTGCTTGCCTGGCAAGTGTGAGGACCAGGGTTCAAACCCCAGCACCACATATAAAATTAAGTGTCAGATAAATAATGGCCAGATGGAAAAATAAATAAAATTGATCCCCCCCAACCCCTTATTCCTCTCCCTTTCTTTAAACACACACACACACACACACACACACACACACACATACCCAAAAGGACTGGAGATGTGGCCCAGTGGTTAAGCGCTGCTAGGTTCAATCCCCAGTACCAAGAAAAGAAATATATATATATATATATTAGAGATTGGATCTGATTCTGTGATCAATGACTTTCTAATGTTTATCATCTATTGCAAAAAAATAAGATCCCCCAAGTTTCTTTACTAACCTTAAATGGAGTAGGTTAAGAATTATTTTAGACTGATACATGGAATTTGGTATTGAGCTAAGAATATGAGAAAGGAAAGTTAAGAGTTTTCAAAGGCAAGATGCAGTATAGTAGATTTTCTAAGGAAATGAAGGTAACTTGGGATATAATACCATTCTCCATTTTTCCAGATCTCTGAAATCCAAGAAATTTTAATCCCCTGTGCCAATCCAGACAGTTAGCATCATTGCAACATATCAATACAACTTTTGAGTATCCCAGTGATTCCTTCAGAGAGCTCTTCCAAGTGGATACATAGATCTTAAAAGTTCACATTTGGTAGGCTGGGTTTATATGGGTTTTATTTTTAATTTACCAAAGACAGGAATTTTGGAAAGTAATAAGGTGAATGAATGAGCTATCATTTCCCAAAACCTATAGTCATAGATATACATATTTCTCCCTTTGAAATCTAGAACTCTCAGAAGACAAGAAATCCCTCAGAAAAAAAGGCAGACTTAAAGCAAAGAGGGTATTAGAAGGGGAGATATTCAATTAGAAAATCTATACAGTATCATAATGTCTGTGAATTCAGCATCGGACTGGGAAATATGATGGGCAAGGAGAATATTCCAGACAGAAAGAAAAGGATGAAGAAAACACAGATAGAAAAGAAAGTGCTTATCATGTGAGAATAAGTGGTCCATTTCTATTTACATTCAGTGTTTTTGGTCAGGAAGTCTTAGGATATAAGTTCATGTAGGTTTGGGACATGGTTATCTGAGATAGAGGAAAAAGAAGAGTTTTTCTCTACTCATACACACTACATGTCACAGAATGGTCCTGTGACCACATTTGCTGTGGGGAACTCCACAATTCTCCAATGACAGGTACCAAATGGGTACCTGTCCAAATGGGTCCTGTAATTGAAATCAATTTGGGCAATATTTACCAAAAGATAGCATTGTATCCCACAGTTTGGAGGCTCAATCCCATAAAACTGCCTTCTGCTCTTCAGCTGCCAATCACAAACTTTGAATTATGACCTTTGCTTCTGACTGACTAACCAGTTATGAACTGGGGTTTTCACAACCCTACACCACCAGGGTGCAATGAATCTATTAGCATAGTTCACACAATTCAGGGAAACACTTAACTTATTTTACCCACTTGTTGGGCTCTGTGCAAAAGGAAAATCGCCATATTGGATGCCATAATACTTCTCTTTCCTCCCCCTTCACATTTCCCGCGCTCTGAGCAAGGCGAGCTACATGCCTGCGCCAGAGTGCTACTTTCTCTCTCTCTCTCTGTACCTTCCCGGTCGGTGATAGATGACGTCACCAACATAATAGTCCCTCATTGGCTGAAATAAGCTAGCTGCCACTTCACTATTGGTCCCTTAGCAGCCTGCTCTCCGATATATCTACCGATGTGCGGGAAAAATAAAAGAGAGAAGTTTCAAGCCGCCATCCACGTGTGAGTCTGAATTTCTTTCCCCACTGAGTTCGTCCCTTTGCCCCTGCCTCCCCTGTTCGTCCTGTCCGGGTCTGTCTCTGCGGAGCGGCCCAGCTCACTTGGGTCGTTCCACCTACTGTCTGCTCCGAAGCGCTCCGGGGAGCAGCACCCACTTATTATAAGGGATAGTTTATAGAATAGGGAGTCACACAGGGTGGTCTGGAAGGGTCCTAAATGCAGGTACTTCCATCCCTGGGGTAATGGGCTGCACCACCTTCCATGCATGTGAATGTTTTCAACAACCTGGATGCTCTAAACTGAGTTCTTGTATGTTTTTATGGAGGTTTCATTACATGACCATGAATGATTAAATCCTTGGCCATCAGTGAACAAATCAACCTTCAGCTGCTCCCCAACCCTCTGAACACCAGCCCTCACCTGTGGTTATCTAAAGGCTTTCCAAAATCAGCTCATTGCATAAATAGGTGTGGTTGGTGGAAAGGGATTGCTTATGATTAAAGAGATGCCTATCTATAGCTCCAGAACTGGCCCAGAAGTGCACATATTTTACCCAAGGATACTCCCATGGATTGTTGAGCCTAGACGTGTGAATGAAAGCTAAAATATATAGGTCATCCCTCAGGATCCATGGGGAATTTGTTCCAGGACCCCCAGGGATATCAAAAGTCTCAGATACTCAAGCCCCTTATATGAAATTGACATAATGTTTGCATAGAACCTTCACACACCCTCCTTACATTTGAAATCATCTCTAGATTGCTTATAATACCTAATGCAATGTAAATACATTGTAAATAATTGCTATACTGTATTTCTATGGAAAATGACAAGGAAAAAACTCTGTGCATGTTCTATAGAATTTTTAAAAAATATTTTCAATCTGCAGTTGATTGATTCCATGGATGTGGAACCCACAGATACAAAGGGCCAACTCTATTTCACATATCTCAGCCTACTCCTGGACTACGCAGACATGGGGAGGTAGAAATGTGACTCTGGGAATTCAAAACCAAGGGACTCAGAGTTGTACATGGTGCAGTTTTACAGAAATGGTCCAACAACAGAAAGAGATGATTTTGGAGACATTATTGCATCATTCTATGAACAAGTGTTACTTGAAATGCCAAATCAATATGCCCACTTGGAAATTATAAATGCTGGTCTATGGTCTATGTTTGAACAATAGCAAATAATAGCAAGGATTCTATGTTTTTTTCTTTCTTTCTTTCTTTCTTTCTTTCTTTCTTTCTTTCTTTCTTTCTTGTTTTGTGTGTTTTTTTTTTTTTTTTTTTTTTTTTTTTTTTTTTTTTTTTTTTTTTTTTTTTTTTTTTTTTTTTTTTTTTTTTTTTTTTTTTTTTTTTTTTTTTTTTTTTTTTTTTGTTACCCGGGATAAAATCCATGGGTTCTTTACCACTGAGCCACATCCCCTGTGCTTTTTTATTTTTATTTTGACACAGGCTGTCATTAAGTTACTTAGGGCCTCAAAAGGTCACCGAGGCTAGCCTTGAACTTGTGATCCTTCTGCATCAGCCTCCTGTGTAGCAATAGCAAGGTTTCTAAAGCTGGATGTTTAGAGTACTTTCCATAGGAATAAGATCTAACTATATACTCTTGTGGTTTAAACTCCTGTACAGCTGAATCCAGGACATGTGTAGCTCAATGCTCCAGGAAATCTACATTTGAGGTTTTCAAGTGTTCTATTCTGACTAGAACCCCCTTCTCTTTCCTTACCTGTTTCCCTTCACCTGAGATGGCTTAGTCATGCCTGACTTTGTAGAAAATGCCTATGAAATGTTCAATCATCAGTTTAAATACTTGGCTTTCTCTCAAAATTTTCAGAGCTCATTCTGACTGATGTGAGTCCATTTCCTGCTCTGATCTTACATCACTCTTTAAACTGGGATTGGCACCTAGCTGCATTTGAATGATTTGCCGTTGTGTGCACTTCCCTTACAGGCTCAAATGTAGTGAAGGAAAGGCAGAGTGCCAGTACTTTTAACTGCTCATCCCTTGGGTCAAATATGGAATACACACTTTACTTGGAAACTTATTCAAAGTTTTCCTCAGCTACTAAGAATTTTCTGCAAATTGTATTACAAGTAAGTGAAATGTCCAAGTAGGTGAGCCTGGGAGAAAAGCAAGATGAGGAGTTTGAGCAAAACCTGGAAAGAGAAAAATCCAAACCAAAGCAGCAGCTAGGCTATGAGATCCTCTGAATCAAGTAGGCTGCACCTTGTAGGATATGCATCTGTCCCCTCTGAAGATTCGTCCTTTAAACTCATTTCCTTCTGGGGGTACCTCATGTCAATGTGAGAGACAGAGATTATATCCATATCTTCAATTTCTTAAAAGATTAAGTTGTAAGATGCTTTATATTGCTAATATATGCAATTATTTTTATTTTTTAATTTTACCGTATAACCACAGCACTTAGCAAAATACCTGACACATAAAAAGACCTTTTTCTTAATTCCATAAAGCTATTTAATATGATTACAATGAGGTAGAGTTTGCATTATTTTTTCCTTTTACATTTTAAATCATGGTATTCATATAATGAGTATTTATTAAATATTTTGTTAGTAACATTAAAATATAAAATCAAAATTTGGTGAAATCTACAAAAATTTTCATTTCATTGCTGTATAGTTAGGATTTGGTAATGAAAAAAAGATCAAATCTATAGTTTTTTTTTTGGTCAAAAAGTATTCTTAATATCATAGCATTAAATTACAGAGTTACCATTATTAGTCATATTTATTCATGAGAGGTAATTTGATATCTTACAAAATAAGGCAATATATAGCGTAACCTCTTGCAGTCTAATTTTTCATGGATGAGCTCTTGCATACTTAATATCCTTGGAGGTTATATTTTAACATAGTCTAATTACCACTTTCCCTTTATTTCTATTCAGTTTGACAGAGCCACTTTGCCTAAAATAATTTAATATTCTTATGAATGAAAGTGTTAAAACTAGCCTGTAACATCAATCGCCTTTGTTTATGCCAACAACTCCACTGAATTAACATACCAGAATATGAGAATGAATGCCTCTGAGAGGGAAGTGAAAAAATATTCTTCACAATTTTTACATGATTTCTGAAGAAGTTTAAACATTTTCAGTGTGAATATCATACATCTGTACTACAAGTCAGAGACTTTGATATTCTAATTCATTTTAATAAGAAAGAACTTTTTTCTCCTTTTTCCTTCCGTTGCATCCTTACCCATCCAGCCAGGGCAACAGACTGTCTGATTGGTCCCCAGTGCTTTGGGTACCACCAGATGATGCTGGATGAAACAGTACGAGGCATTTCTGAAGACTATGATGTCACTACACACAACCACAGACACCTGGCCTTTGTATATGGGCTGTTCCAAGCACAATACCTGGAGATGGATACTTAACCTGAATCTGGATATCAGGTGTGCTACCTTGGGTGAGTTACATCACTTTCCCTTAGCTTCACCTTTCCAATTTCTACAACAGTTAATAATAGTACCTACCTTATGAGGTTATCAAATCACAAAAATGAAATGAGATCATCCTTGTCAAATAGCTATTTCATCCTGGCATATCATATGGTAAAAGCTCAATGCTGCCAGTCATTTATTAGTATTAGCGTTGCTCTAAATTTTTTACAATTATTCATCTAATCCCTTATCAATGATATTCTTTGCATCCTTTAGGGAGTATCATCTAGTAGAACTTAATAGATACCAGTAATCTATTAACTTTAGGTTCCATACTGAAACTTTCCAAAAGCTCAATCTATTTTAATGCCATCAACAATACGTGTTTCTGTGTTTCTAGGTTTGAGATCTGATCCTAGTATTAGCAATTTATAAAATGACATATTATCATAACAAGATAGGTTTCTATTAAGAAATTGGGATGGGATGATAGAGTGCTTTTCTAGAATGTGGGGGACTCTGTGTTCAATCCCCAGTACTGCCAAAAAGAGGAGAGGTAGGAGGGAAAACATTTGGGAGCTAAGTAAAAGCATAGAAAGTAAAATATAAAATAAAAATATGAACATCATTACTACCTTTCATTTCATGTTTAATTGTCTTATTGGGAGAAAAACTGTCATCTGTAATAGGCCAAAACCAAAAGAAATAACTTTTAAGATCACAAGATCATGATCATGAAACATTAAAAATCTATAACCAACATTTATCATCTAATTCTTAGAATGTTCTTGCCAATATATTTTCCTTGGCTGAGAAAGAATTCAACCTTCACAAATGTGGGTAACAGTTAGAAGTGGCCAGAAACATATTGATTTGCAGATCTCATGTTTTGGTCTCTATCTATCATTACACACATTTTCTGTTAAATGAGGCCATTAGTGCAACGTATGCACAATGACCTCATTGTGCTAATGCAAGAGAACCATGTTGCAATCTATAATATCTTCAGAAGCAACCCTAATGAAATAAATCAAAATATACATTTCTTCTTCTCATAGCTGAACTCAAATCTGTTCATGTGCTGACTTTAATCCTTACTCTAGGATTCTCAAATCTGATTGATGATGCTTTTGAGCAGTTTGGAAAAGGATAATCAACCACAGAGCCCAAGTTGAAGTCAAGCTGAATTGCAACGCCTAAACATTTAATGTGCTTTGACTTATATTTGCTGAAAGATTAAAACACTTGGATTCTTTATGTATGCATCATCTCTTATAGGCTTAAATTTTAATTTTCATTACTTGAAATATTTTTTTACAGAGCATACTCCTGACTTTTCGCATCATCTTTGGAAAAATTTCTTAGAATCAGGTAAGGATGGTGATGATCTCATGTCAACACCAAATACATTCTTCTCAACAGTAAAATCTATATATAATCATTAATATTAATTATATATGATGTATGAATAACCATAAATCAAATTTTGTGATCACTGAAATATTTTTAATGATTCCTTGAAGGACTGCATGATCATTTTACATGGGAAGTTTTGGAATTTTTCTGAAATATAAGAGATTATGATATACTTGTCACATAACATATGTACGGGTGGGGACAGTAGAGGATATAAGCTTCTTTTTAAGGGGTTCAATTAAAGATAACAGAATGTCATTTATTAGGATATTATAATTACAATTTCAAACTCTTCTATCTTGCTCACAGCACATTCATTACACAGTAATTGAGAATCCAGCCTATTGTATGTTTGCGTAACAACATATAATTTACCTTTCCAGAGAACATGCTAGACATTTGATATGTATAATTACCAAATTTTATTTTCCTTACGAGGTTATTATCTCTGGTTAGGAAAATCAGACAAGTAAGTGGTCTAATTCTTACTTTCAGCTACCTGAAAGACGATTTGGAAAGAAAATTGTTTTTCACTGAGACATTAATGTTATCTGATGACAGGGTAGAAAAATGAGAATTACTCTACAGGGAAGTACAGATTGAAGTCTGTAGTTATCACAGCTTTTATTAGGTGTATAAGAGGGCTAATGTGTTCAAGTCTGAGCTGCCTCATTTCCCTCAAGGATGATAACTCACCAGAACACTAATAGAAAATGTTATCAAATAGGCACAGATAGTTGCCAGTGTAGACTCTTGTGTTGCCCGTTGTGGGGTACATATGACTCCCAGAATGCTCCAGTCACTCATCAAAATGGGCTCTAATCAACTATTTCTACAAAATTCTTCTTGTCACTATGGGAATGTCCACCTCATACATAATTTAAATAGCGTTATAATATTCTAATTCCCATTCAATCACTACATGTTTATGTCCAATAACTAATAATTTACATTCAATTCTTAAAAGATTTCTACAAAATTACTATTATTCATCTTCTAATAATAACATCTAGAGAGATAACATAACCTAATATCATATAACTCATGAATAGGACCATAACCAGATCCTAGGCCCAGGACCAAATCTTGGTTTCCTAATGAATTAGGTCCAACCATTAGTCCTAAATCGAACAAAACAGTAAAGGTCAAAGGCAAGAGAATAATCAGTAGAGCTACAGCAGAAAGACAGGAGGACCAAGTCCTTAACACTTCTTCAGCAGTGCTAACATGAGCTTGGGCTTCAATTGATGAATTATTGGGACTGGGGGCAGGAGGTATCCACAATTAAGTAGACTTCATCAAACTGTAATCCAGTTCTACAGAGTGGCTCCAGAGAAGACTTGAACTCTTACTGCTTGAGAGGGTGACATGGTCACTGCTTTGGGGGGTGGGTAGATTTAATTCTTACTCCTTCTTAGTCAGGCAGCCTCATCACAGGGCAATCTGCTCGGTAGGCCGTGCTATACCTGGAAGGATTAGAACAATGACTGGAGACTTCTAGGTACCACTGTGGGGATCTGCATCAGGACATTGTAAAACCTGGCAGTTGATAGTCTGTTAAAAACACCTTTGTTTCTCTTACTTAGGTGTCTTCAACTTTGAAGGGGAGGATTACCAGCTGTAAATGAATATTCCTTAAATGATTAACATGTTGGACTGGAGTGGTAGCTCAGTTGTTACTATGCTTGTCTGGCATGCATGAGGACATGGGTTCAAACCTCAGCACCAAGGTCTTTTTATGTGTCAGGTATTTTGCTATGTGCTGTGGTTATAAGGTAAAATTAAAAATAAAAATAATTGCATATATTAGCAATATAAAGCATCTTACAACTTAATCTTTTAAGAAATTGAAGATATGGATATAATCTCTGTCTCTCACATTGACATGAGGTACCCCCAGAAGGAAATGAGTTTAAAGGACGAATCTTCAGAGGAGACAGATGCATATCCTACAAGGTGCAGCCTATTTGATTCAGAGGATCTCATAGCCTAGCTGCTGCTTTGGTTTGGATTTTTCTCTTTCCAGGTTTTGCTCAAACTCCTCATCTTGCTTTTCTCCCAGGCTCACCTACTTGGACGTTTCACTTACATGTAAAACAATTTGCAGAAAATTCTTAGCAGCTGAGGAAAACTTTGAATAAGTTTCCAAGTAAAGTGTGTATTCCATATTTGACCCAAGGGATGAGCAGTTAAAAGTACTGGCACTCTGCCTTTCCTTTACTGCATTTGAGCCTGTAAGGGAAGTACACACAACGGCAAATCGTTCAAATCCAGCTAGGTGGCATGCGTGAGGACGCGGGTTCAAACCCAGTACCACATACACAACGAAGTGTCGGCACAATGAAAGCCACATGAGAAAAACTAAATAAAATTGGTTCTCTCTTTCTCCGTCTCTCACTGTCCCTCTCTCTAAAAAAATAAAGTAAAATAAATAAAAAATGATTAACATGCCTATGTGAAGAATTAAACAACATTTCTTTTTTAAAAAGAGAGAACAGCATGAGAAAGAGAGACAGAATCAATTTTTATTGAGTTTTTCACATGGCTTTCATTGCCCATATGTTCTTAGCTGTGTATGTGGGTGCTGGAGTTTGAACCCATGTACTTGCGCATGCTGGGCAAGTGCCATAGCCACCAAAACACCACTCCAGCTCCCTCAGCAGGATTCTTATGCAAAGTTTAAGGTAATCAAGGAGATAAATACAAAATAAAGACATAAATGTCAAGATTTTTATCTTCCTTTTTGTTACCCATCAGATATCTGTAAGCCCAAGTAGCCACTGTTTTCTAGTGAAAGCAACCCCCAAGTCTCTGTTATAAGGCAACTGCTTACAAATGTATATTCCCACCAGTTACCAAACTTCCTCTAACAGTATATCTTTTTTTTTTTAAAGAGAGAAGGACAGAGAGAGAGAGAGAGAGAGAGAGAGAATCAATTTTTATTGAGTTTTCACATGGCTTTCGTTGCTTTGACACTTGGTTGTGTACGTGGGTGCTGGGGTTTGAACCCGTGTACTTGTGTGTGCCAGGTGAGCGCCATAACCGCCGAGCCACCGCTCCAGCCCCTAACTGTATATCTTCAAGAAAACTTGATATTGCCTCCAGACTATAATTTTTGTTGTAGTGTGGAAGTTCGTTACTTTCTTCATGTGTTAAAAAAAAACTTAGTTGAGTCATTTATAGAAGTAGCAGTAACCATCTTTCAGCATGTCAAATACCAAATACTTAGCATATTATTGCAAGGCAAAATTTTTCTATTATGCCATCTCCTCTTTTGTTCTGTGGATTCAAAATATCTATCATTATTTTTATACTTTGCTTATTTCTTTTCCAAGAAAGGAAATGGCCTGGAGAGTCTCTATAAACACCCCTGGCAGTACTACTTCCTGTTTGTAATCATTTCCTCCCCCATGGAGGGAAGAGGCTTGAGTATTACATTTACCTTTTCTTACTGTCAACTAAATTCCACCAACACAGTCTTCTCTCTCCCACTGACACATTCAGGACATGTACTTAGCAGGTGCCTCAGGACTGACGACTCCTAGGTTTTTATTTCTTAGGGCCCTACATATTCAGTGTTACCCAGTGGGGGGAAAAGTCTAGTTTGAATCAGCAATTCCTAAAGGCACCTAGATATAAGAACAGACAAAAAATCAGATATGAACTTACAATGTAATATGCTAACATTTGTGGGAAAATTTGTCCTGAATATGTATGCACACTGTGATAGGAGTACGAGAGCTGATAATGCTGCTTCCTACAATATCACTGAGGATTTTCCTAAAACACCTTCTCCAGTTCAGCTCAATAATGCCTGTCATCCCTTTCCTTTGTAAAAAATATCTTCCATTTAAGCCACTTAATAAAATACCTCATGATGTTCAACAGCAAAGGTATTAAAGTTGTTTCTTATTTTAGTTAGCATCTTTTTTCATACTTCATTTCTATTCAAAAGGCTTCCCTGTAACGTGCCTTAAGAAAAATCAAAGGAATATTTTGGATGCAATTTTTCAACCTCAGAAGTTCCACATCTTACTGTGACACTTTAAGGCTCACCTGGTGAATAGCACTCATGGTATTCTATGCATGAAAGAGCATTTGCTGAACATGTTCTTTGTTTCCGAGAAAACATCAAAGATTTGATGCTACCAAGTATCCTGTACTCTAGGCTGTCTGAATCAGTATGATGCTCTTATATTCAGCAGAAATATCTGTAATTGAATAATGTATTTATAAGCAACTTTGAATAGTCTACTTGCTTTCAGTTTGTCCTTCTTATAACATTTATGGGAGCTACACGTTGAAGATAAGACCTCTACATCACCACCAAGACTCTGACCTTCAGGACTTACATTTAACCTGTTACCACCTTTTCTCCCTACCCAACGAAAAAGGTAAAAGTATTTACAACTAGCGGAACTCAGTGTCAGTGAGCCAACCCCTTGTAAAATCACTGCAGACACCTTACATGCCTGTTATCTGACAAACCTGAGATGCCAACCAAGCATAATATATACCTCGCCTTCAATGTGCTTGAAGTCTAATAAGAAACACAAATAGGTAAAAAATCATTATAGAGCCATGTTGAAATGCTAAAATAAATGTGCCATGTGTACCAGGATCGTCTCAAAATGAACAGTTATGCTTCTTCCTGGAAAGTGAGGCAAATAATATTAGGAAAAAAACAGAAGACATAGTATTTCCATGGTTCTAAGGATAATTAACTTGCACACTGAAGACTTCCTACCTTCTCCTTTTGAGCTTTAGTTTTCTGTGTATGTAATATGCAAAATATCCTTTCCAAAAGTAGAACTTTTATTGAGCACCAGAAGTAGAAGAGGTGCCACTGAGGAAATAGGTTTAATACTTAGTATTACTTCATTAGAGATAAAATAAGACTCAATATTTACCAGTAGACAGGAAAACCCGAACTGTAGTATTCCTATATTCAAAACTTGGACACAAAACTCTGAGACTCAGATTTCTCCATTAGAAGATACCAAGTAAGGTAATACTTATTTAAAGATAATTAAATATCAAAGAAACACTAAAGAAACTGGTAAGAAGAACCTCCAGAGTCAAAATGACCTGAGTTCAAATTCTTGTTGATCTAATAATTGAGTGACATACCCATGGCTCCATTTGTGTTTGCTCATTTTTAAAAAAGGTGGTGGGAGCAGTGGCTCAGTGGTTATGGTGCTTGCCTGGCATGTGCAGGGACCCAAGTTCAAACCCCACCACCATATACACAATGAAGTGTTGGAGCAATGAAAAACTAAATAAAGTTGTTTCTCTGTGTATCACTGTCCCTCTCTCAAAAAAATAAAATAAAAAAGGTGATGTGCTATCGAATAGGAATGAAAAGGGAATTCTGGATGTAAATCAGTAAGAAAAGTGCATGGCACATAATCTAGCTGCTATTTGGAATTCTTATTATTACTAGTAGAATCAGTAGTCTCTTCAACAGAATAGAAAGGCCAGGAGAAGTCATGGTGTTGTGACTAATAGGAAGACCAGTTTCATGTTCCAGGATTCTGTGAACACGTGTTGTACTCTTCAAAAAGATTCTATTTACAACAAGAAATATATGTACCTATAATGATCATTCCACTGCCTATCTAAGACTTTTCTGCTACGCAAAATCAAACTTGAGGGGTAGATAACAAAGGTCCTCCAACCACCAGAGTTAGAGAGACACTCATAGCTCAGAATCATTTGTAATGATTCTGATTTTTCTAACACAGAATCCAATGTTTTCCCAAGACATCTAACCATGCCTATCCATGCTTGTTCCCTCCACGATTTCCTGGTATATCAGGGAAGTGTCAGGAGATATCACTCTCTGATTAGAGTGGGATTAGTTATATATCATGAGGCAGAGAACACCCCGATTCGTAAGTATTTTAGAAGATCCTGCACCTCTCATGAAACGAGAACGCACATCCCACAAGCCTCTGAGACAGGCAGTGTATCCAAAGCACACCATACACCAGTGACAGATTGGGGCTGTCACAACTGCCAGCCAGCCAGCAGCCTCCAGCAAACAAGCAGGGGATGAAAGATGAGAGACTGGAAAATAAACATGTTGTCTTGGGCTTGATGGGAGCTGAGCATTTTCTGCGCGAGGCACAGCATGTTTGCAAGCATCAGGTGGTTTGTCTGTTAATGCATGTAAACCTTTTTGTCTGGGAAAGCTCCAAGTTCAGTGGAGATGGCAAATATCATAAGTCAGTAGTGTACAAACTTTAATGTCCACACACACCAACATACTCATTCTTCCTGGATGTGGCTAGTACTAATTGCACATTGTCATGTACTGTCCTAAACATGCATGAATCCCTCACTTCAGCTAAACCACAGTCCAATGGTTTAGCTGGGTTCTATAATTAGAACCATCCTTTACTAGCTTTTATGATGTGGAATAAGTTAATTCTTTTATTTAAGCCCTTGTTTTCTTTTATCTAAATTGAAGAAATATTATTGTTGTATAGTCACTTCAAAGTGGCAGAATGACCTGCTATGACTTCAATGTCACCACCAACACTCATGTTGATAATTAATCTCCATTGTGTGGTAGACAGAGGGTAGAAACTAACTGTGATACTTGGATGTGAGATCTTTGGGAGATAATTAAGGTTAAATGAGGCCATAAGAGTGGGGCTCTTATCCACTGGGGCTGTGGGTTTATAAGGAGGAGAAACTAGATCTAGGACTCTAGGTTTCTTTTGCCATGTGATGCCGTGCACTGCCTTGGGTTCTGCAGAATCCCCAACAGCAAGAAGAACTTCATCAGATATAACTGCTTAATCTTGAACACCCCAGTCCAGTCTTCAGTACCACCATCTGAAAAAATAACTTTATTTTTTTTTAAACTATTGAGTCTGCGATATTCAGTTGTAGGAAAAAAAAAAAAAACAACAGACTAAGACAGCTTCTCATTCAAAATTTGTTCCAGATGTTGAAATGGAAGATATCTCTCTCTCTCTCTGTCTCTCTCTCTCTCTGTCTCTCTCTCTTTCTCACACACACACACACACACACACACACACACACACTAAGACCAAGAGAGAATATGAAATGTTCATCACTCACAAAATGAATCTTTCTTGGGACAGCACAGCAGGTTCTTCAAAAGAAGAACTTGAGAGGTCAGGGAAAGAAGATGGGCTTGGGGTGGTGTGGCTAAGTCAGGATTCCCATGCCTTGAACTTCTTCCTAGCACCAAAGGAAAGGACACTCGGGCTCTGTTATCAGCTTGCCCAGGTGAGAGGCAGCAGGGGAAGAAGAGCTCAAAAAAGCTCTTACCATCCAACTTCAAAAGTGGAGTCAGATTCTTTATTACAAGTGTCTCCCCTGAGAGCTTCCCTGTGACAATTCAAAGAAGCAATTCACATCTCACTTGGAATGCAGTGTCAGTGCAAGTCAGTTGGTGACTCGTGTAACCTACATATTGATGGATGCAAAATAACCCCATTTTACAAGCTGGAAACCTGAGGGCCAGAGATTACTGGGAGTCAAGATGCACAGATGACAAAGGAGAAAGCATAAACTTCATCTAGGTCTTACTGTCACCAGAGGAGGGGTTCCCAGGGCAAGTGGAGTCCTTGGTATACGTGACAGAAAAGAATCATTAACACACCAGAGATACAGATTTATTTAGGAAAACTGATAACACATTCAAGGGAAAATGTTGGCCATCTCCAGAGGGAGAGACAGCAATCTGGTCTGGGGTGTTTATATTTATAGAAGGACAGTAGCCTGGGGCTGAAATAGCAGTGCAGTCAGGGTGGAGTCATGCAATTTCCCAGCCAGTTTTTCTAGCACTTGTGGACAGCTCTCTTGTCATGCTACCTTTTGCAGGCAAGGACATGAGCCAAGGGCAAGGGCCAAGTGTACAGGCTGGGATTCTCACAAGCTGCGTTTTTTGCATTTCAAAAGTACATGGGCATTTCCTGCATTCCAACAGTGGTTCAGGGGCACTTTTTGGACACTCAGTATCTTTCTTCTATATCACCAGATTCCTATCTCATTAGGAGTTCTAAACATTGGGCTTTTAACAAAATATGATACTAATGCACACCACTGCACCAGCATTTCCCATAGCAAAGAAAAGAAAATTCTGAAAGTAGAGCTTCTAGTAAGTTTCCGTTAATACTTCACAATGCTTCAGAGTGTAACCTTTGAATGGGCAGAACTGGCTTACGTTCTAACACTTTCAGCTAAAACTGGGTGATGTGGGTTTGCCATATTTAGTAACTAAAAATACAGAACACCCAGTTAAACTTGAATTTCAGGTAAACAAGAAGTAATTCCCAGCACAAGTACAGCTTCCATGGGCTTAGTGACATACTATCTCCTCTGGTACTATCTTTGGCAGATATTAACATAAATTGCCTAATCCCTCTGCAATAATGTTTTCTAATTTCCTTCACAGATGAAGATTTTACTCTTTGGGACAATTAGTGCTAACTCTAAACTTAGCTATATATTAAAACTTACAAGCTTTAAAGTTCATGTACTTCTAGCTCATTTTATATTGCTGGTTTCTCTTTAGGGTACACAGCACACCCATGCTCACATGAACCATAAGTAAATAGGATTGCTTTCCATCCAGCAAGCTAGTTCCACCCAAGCATGAGGTCACTGTAGCATCACATCACTTTAAGTCTCAAAAGGCAAAGGGATAATTCCACATCACTTTAAGTCTCAAAAGGCAAAAGAGATAATTCTTTTTTTTTCTTTCTCAGGGGAATAGTGTTTTACATTTTGTAATAACGGAACTTCTATCTTGTGATTGAACAAAATGGTGAATTAAATGTAAATGTTCATACTTCGATGAAAATAGTCCCTTCTAAACAGTATGTTAGATGGCTAAGCTAATAATAACCTCAAAATGTATGAATTTTTACACAAACAGGGGGATCATTGCCTAGGATACTTGGAAGTGTAGGAAGGGGGTAGGGTAGTGGGAGGGATTAGGAAGGATATCTAGGAGACTGGAGGAAGGGAATACGGGGAAATCATCTCAGAAGGAGATCTCTGACCTCCATGAGATGTCCATTTAAAACAGGGGTTCTTCTGGGGGAAACATAGAATCATTGGGAATCCAAGGGGGGACATCCATGACAGGGCATCAGCCTTGGCTAAATATGTAAATATACATTTGTTCTTGATTGTTTGATAATGATTTCCCCTCAATTGTAACTCCGTATTCATCTAATAAAAAGAAAAGAAAAGAAAATAGTCCCTTCAAACATAGTCTATTTTCTTAGCCTGGAGTCAAAACCCCTTTTGGAGGAAATATGCATAACTCTGGGATTCAAGCCAGATTGGCATCAAAAATCCTTCTATAGGGCTTTTTTTCTGCTGTCTCCTCCAGAGAGGGGAAGAGAAAGAAAGTGAAAGAGATAGATCCTTTCTTTAACTACTTTCTCCTAATTACAGAGAAAGTATTAGTTTGCTTTTTCTGGCATTTTGGACTTCTGAAACTATGAGGGAAAAGAGGCACTTCTCTTCTGAGAGTGAGTCTTTCCTCTTCTGTATTCTCAAATTCCTATCTTAGGTCCTCATTCAGTCTGACTGATGTCCTTATAATAACAGGAAATTTGGACAGTCAAAGGGAAATTAGGGATGTGTGGGCGCAGAAGGACTTTGAGGACACAGGGAGAGGAGGGCATCTATGAGCAAGGCTTCATAAGAAATGACATAAATACCTCACTTTCCAGTCCCCAGAAGTGGGCAAAAATAAGCTTCTGTCCCTTAAGTCACTAGTCTGTGATATTTTGTTGTGGTGACTCTAGCACATTGCCACTGTGCTTGCCCCGTGACTGTCAGAAGTAGTCACTTAAATGCCCTGGAGTTGTCGAATCTTTCTGAGATATGAGTTCTACTCTATTTCCCAAGGGATTAAGTTTTGATTAATGTGGTAAAATAACTGTAGTCTAAGGAAATAGATAAGCCTCCACTAAAGACGTAGACCAGCCAAGTTTTTCTTTCCTTTTATGAAATTCTCATGAAACACCATTGTGGAAATTGTCTCCTGCACTCTCCCATATTGATACAATGTCATTTGATGAATAAAATAAGAAAAAAAAGATGAATTTAGGAGAAAACCATAAATTCAAACCACTTCCATTATCACAAGAAATGTCTTGAATTTATAAGACTTACATTTATGGTTATTTCTATCTTAAAAACTAAAGCACAAATAACAGAATAAATATCTGAAAAATATTCCTCAAAACTTTTTGACATAATTGAAAAATAGTGCTATTAGAAAACTGGAATATACTATCTCTGTAATTAGACTTAATTTAGGTCTTAAATATCAGCAAGGAAAGTAAGAGTAAATTTGGGTTAATTTTTACAACAAAAGAATCATATGAAATTTCGTTTATTCTCTAAGCAGTAAAATTTTAAACTGTACATTCCATTGACTTAATGCCTCAATGTCATCCAAGATTTTTTTTTTTTGGTACTGGGGGTTGGACCCAGAAGTACTTAACCACTGACCCAAATCCCCAGCCCTTTTTATTTTATTTTTTTTAATTTTGAGACAGAGTCTCCCTAAGTTACTGAAAGCCTTGCTAAGTTGCTGAGGCTGGCTCTGAATTTGTGATCCTCCTCCCTCAGCCTTTGGAGGTGCTCGGATTGCAGGCATATACCACCACAGCCAGATCTATTATATATTAATTATGTATAAAAATACAATGAAATTTCATTCAACTTCAAAAACTAAAATACTAGCCAGGCAGGGTGGTGCACATCTATAATCCCAATGACTCCACAGGCTGAATGCAAGTTCAAAGCCAGCCTTAGCAAATTAGCAAGGCTCTAAGCAACTTATCAAGACCCTGTCTCAAAAACAACAACCAAAAAAAACAAAAAGTTGTGGGTGTAGCTCAGTGATAAAACATGCCTATATTTAATCCCCAGTACCCAAAAATAAATAAAATCTTTCTACTTATAACAATACAGGACAACATGCAGAACATTACACTAAGAAACATAGGCCAGACAGAAAAGGACCATGTAATATCATTTATATGTAGAATATTTAAAATGTCAGATACGTGGAAACAGAGTAGTATGGTACTTTGACATGGTCTAAAACAAATTATGCTAGCGTTAATAAAATATGAGGCTCTCAAACTAAACTTTTTCATCGTGGAACTTCTTTGTATTTTTAGAATTTGAGGACCATAAAGTTCCTTTATTCCTGTGGGTTGTATCTATCAATGTTTAACACACTAGTAATACAAACTGAGAGATGAGACAAACAATTCCCAAATTACATTGGCTTGACTTTTAATTTCTTGACTTTATAATGGTGGTAAAGCTATACACATTCAGTAGAAACTGTACTCCTAATTGTAACACTTGGTCTTTTCCCAGGCTAGCAATACTCTCTTGCAATGCTAGGCAGGAACAGAGAGCTGAAGCTCTGAGTCATCTCTATAGTCACAATAGCAAACCAGCACTTGACAGTGTACCGTGTTGCTAAGCTGGGATGCTCGGTGGGTGAGGTATATTAAAATGAATTTGTGGCTTCAGTAGCACAATAAATCCAAAGAGCATCTGGATCTGGCATTCCTTGTCAGTGTGATGTAGCCCCCAGAAACTCCACTCTACACCAGTGAGAGAATTTGAATGCAAAAGGCAAATGATGTCTTCATGTTATGAGAATAGTTTACATGAAATATTTTCATGAATCTCTGGGAAAAGAGTAATAAGGAGACTTAGGAATCCCTGGACTACATTATGAAAATTGCTGCATTAAATGATTTTTTTCTAACAATAATTGCTGATTAACAATAGAGCAGTGTGGGGCTGGAGCAGTGGCTCAGCGGTTACAGTGCTTGCCTTGCATGCGCAAGTATGCGAGTTCAAACCCCAGCATCACCTACACAATGAGTGTCTGAAGAATGAAAGTCACATGAAAAACTAAAAATTGCTTCTCCCTCTCTCTCTCTCTCTCTCAATGTCCCCTCTTTCTAAAAAAAAAAAAACAAGACCAGAGCAGTGTGAAATAATGAGTTGATTAAACAAAGGATCCATCTCCATCTCACTCAGATTCCTCTCCCTACTACACCACATACTTGCAGTGTGACCTTCAATTTCTAGTTATTCCCATGTTAAGTAAAGGTAAAAAGGTGTCCACGTCTTTCACTGACATCAACACTAAATGACTAATGCTGTCTATGTATTATTACTGTTATAAAGTAACAAAACATTAAACTTCAGAAGTACCTCTGTAGGTATGCAACACAAGATTATCTAGATGTGATTGTGTCCTTTCTTCAATAAAACTATGAGCATATAGAGAAGCGAGAAGCTAGATGGTTTCAAAACAATGAGAACATTCCTGTTACTAGAGTTTTAATGATTCTGATGAGTTTCAAAGTTCAGTGTTTGGTGAGTGGCTGAGAGGCCCGCATTAATACCAGGCAGAATCACATGTTATCAGCAAGAGAGGAGTGGGGGAACTGGACATGGTGGCACACTCCTGTAATATGAGTCTCAGGAGGCTGAGACAGGAGAATTCCAAGTTCAAAGCCAGCCTCAGCAGCTTAGAGAGGCCCTAAGCAACTCAGCAAGACCCTGTTTCAAAATAAAAAATAAAAAGAACTGGGGATGTGGCTAAGTGGTTAAGCACTTTTGAGTTCAATCCCTAGTACCAAAAAAAAAAAAAAAAAAAAAAAAGAGAGAGAGAGGGAAGCATGGGGTAGTGAAAAGGTGATTCGGTTGAACATTAGAGATCTTTCTCTTTACTTTATTTACTTTTTATAAAATCCCCTTTAAAATGGAAATAAAAGAATTGCCTTCAAGTTAAATGAATTACTTTCAGCAAAGAATTCTGGAGATGACTTATAGAATAGCAGGGATAAGGAACAACACAAGATCCCCTTAAAAGGGAAAAAAACTGTAACTGGAGAAAATTTCTATTTTTTTAATCAATTTTGTTTATTCATATGGTTTTTGTTTCTCTAACACTTAGATGTATATGTGGTACAGGGGTTCTAACCTAGGTTCTTGCGCATGTCAGGCTAGTGCTCCAACCACTGAGCCACCTCTCCGGGCCCCAAAATTTCTATTTAAATAAACATAAATTTCTGGAAATTTTCCCAGGGAGATACAGTCAATAAAAAAAAATTGGGGGGACTGGAGCAGTGGTTCAGCAGTTACAGCGCTTGCCCGGCATGCGCAAGTTCAAGAATTCAAACTCCTGCACCACGTACACAATGAAGTCTTGGAGCAATGAAAGCCACATGAAAAAGTAAATAAAAATTGTTTCTCTCTTTCTCTCTCACACACTGTTCCTCTATCTTTAAAAAATTATAAAAATCTACTAAATTTCATAGACACCAAGTCTATGGCAACTGATCCAAGACCAGCTCCTAGCTCAGCATGATGGATGGGGACTCCCCTTTTGGTCCCTCCCTCAGATGATCTTTATAGTATCTTCCTGGGAAATGCAGGCGACCAATGTTTCTCATTGTTCCATCTTCACGTGCAGGACCTCTGTTGTACACAAGACTGGGCTCTCTTCCTACAGTCTCTACTGCTATAATCACATCAGATGTGATAGGCTGAGACTACAGTGGCCCCAAGTATCTTGCTCAGTTAGTTTATAAGTTGGAGATTATATGACAGGGCAGACAGGCCAGAAAGACTGGACAGCCTCCCCACCTCAATGTCCTGCTTCTGAAGCAGAGGTGTTACTGCTTGGGAAGTGAGTCACTGTCCCTTTGTCCAGTTTCAGAGCAGTGCTACAGAGATTTTGCTTAGGGGGCAGGAGCAACTGTAAGAGCACACTGTGGACTAAAGAACAATTCTCCAAAGGAACTGACTTTATTTGGAACCATGTATAAAAAAGTTCAAGCCTAAGGGCACCATTGAAATACTTGAGGTAAGCAATAAAGAGAAGGCTGGTAACTCAGGAGAGCAACACACAAAACTGTAAATCAGCTAAAAGTTTAGAGAGAGAACTAGGGAAGGGGACAGCTAAGAAAAGTTCTCCTTAGCAAGAAAATCAAAATCTGGGCCCAGAGATGACCCATGCAAAGTGATGTGAGTTGAAGTGAGTGAGAATGTCAAGGAATTTTTGTCCTCAAGATTGTTGAAAAAAATAATGTCAATCAGTGAAGTCTAACAGTTTTTGTCATTCAAACTGAGGGAGATTACTTAATAGAGAAATCAGAAAAGTGCTACAGAGAACTTTCATAAAGCTTTTGTCATCTCAGGCAACTGGGAAACATGCCCAAGGTAGCTCCCTCTAAGGAGAACATCAGAGGATGAATACTGTGATAGAAATAGGCTTGCTAAAAATATCCATCCAAGTCAATAAATAGAAAAGAAAATTATCAACAACGGAGATAAGTAACTGCAGAGTACTTGCAACATATTATGTAAAATTTCCAGTTTTTAATGAAAGTTTATAAAATACACAAACAAAAATATAACCCATAGATGGGTGGGGAGGTATGGGCATCAAAATTGCTTGCAATCAAACAAGAATGTCAGAATACTTATTAAGAATATCCCAATAAGTTAAAGAAAACTCAAAGAATTAAAGGAGTGTTTGATAACAATACCTCATCACAAATGATTTAAGATACAGGAATTAAAATAAAAATGGAAATTCAGTGCTTCAAAAGAATAACTGCAATGAACTACAATGATTTAACAGTATATATCATTAAACAGAAGTATGATACAGAAGTATCATGAAACTGGAAGATAGGGATTATACACTGTCAAAAACAGAGGGAGGAAATGAAGAAAGATGAACTGAACATCAGAATAACTGTCATTAAGGAAAAGCTCACCAGTACATGAATCATAGAAGGATAAGGAGACTAGAGCAGAAATTCAAAGAAATTATGGTGGAAAACTTCTTAAATTTGACGAAACACATTAATCTGTACTTCTCTACAAGCTCCTATTATGATGCACAGCAAGAAAACCACACCCAGACACAGTAACAAAAATGTCAAAGATAAAAAGAATCTTAACAACCAGCAAGAGGAAAACACATCATCACATATGAGAAAATTTCCAGAACATTAACAGCTGATTTCTTATCAAAACAATGAGATTAGGAGGGAATGGAAGAACACATTCAGTCTTTCAGCAAAGAATTTTAAATCCAACAAAACTGAAGGCAAGCTAAATACAATCACAGACAAATGTAAACAGAGATTTATTCAGATCTGCCTTATAAGAAATACTGAAAGAGGTTCCTCAGGATGAAAGCAAGAGTCTCAGTATTTCAAATTCATATGAAAAAAACAGAGTGCCAGGAAGATAATTATGTAATTATACAGCATATAAATTTGTATTTTTTTTTCTTCCCTTACAAATTTAAAAAGCATTTATATTCAACAGACTATACCTGTTTTGTGAGGACCCTAATAAAGAGAAAAATAATTTATTTTATAATAAAAGCACAAAAGAGGAAAAGAGCAGTAAAGCTGTACTATATAAGGAAATGTGGGAGTGGTGGTACACACTGTAATCCCAGTGACTTGGGAGGTGAGGTAGGATGATCCCAAGTTCAAAGCCAGCCTGGGCTACTTAGAGAGACCTATCTCAAAATAAAATAAATGGGGCTAGGGACGTAACTTAGTAGTAGAATACCCCTGGGATCAATTCACAGTACTGCCAACACAAAGAATCATTGACCAAACCCCTCCCGGCTTTCTTCAAAAGGAAAAAAAAAAAAAAAGAAAGAAAGAAAAGAAAGAAAGAAATGATGGTAATTTAAATTTGCAGAATGAATCAAGAGAATCAGAAATGGTAATTAAGATTAGTATAGAAATTATACTTTCTCCCTTTATTTTAGCTTCTTTAACAGACAAAATCATTTAAGATAATAATTGAAATAATGTAATGTGGGACTTGTAACATATATAAATGTAATGCAATTAATATGGTAAAAGGGAATGGAGCTATATAGAAATGACATTTATTTCACTAAATTTAAATTAGTATAAATCTAAAGTAGATTCTGACAAGTTAAGATTACATGTTGTTGGAAAACCCTACAGAAATCTCCCCAAAAGTGAAAAAAATATTATTGAAAATACTTAAAAAATTAATGCAAAAGAAACCAGTAATAAAAGAATAGAGGAACAAAAATGAAATGAGGGGACTGGAGTGGTGGCTCAGCACTTATGGCGCTTGCCAGGCATGTGCGAGTACGTAAGTTCAAACCCCAGCACCACACACACAACGAAGTCTTGGAGCAATGAAAGCCACATGAAAAACTAAATAAAATCGATTCTGTCTTTCTCTCTCTTTTTCTCTCTCACTATCCTCCTCTCTTTATAAAAAAAAGTAATGAGATATAAAAATTAGAAAGCTAAATGGCATATATATCTATAACAACACTAAAATTGAAATGATTTAATACAGTCTTTCATATTGGAAAAAATATGATCCAATTATGTGAGGGGTTTTTTAATTATTTTTTTAAATTTTGAAGTGCTGGGGATTGAATCCAGGGGTGTCTTAGCACTTGAGCTGTATTCTCCAGTATTTTATTTTTGTTTTTTGTTTCGAGACAGAGCAGGGTCACAAACTTGCAGTCCTCCTGCCTCAGCATATACCACCAAGCCCAGCTACCCAACTATATGTTGTCTACAGAATGTATATATGCATTTTGGATCCAAAAGCACAAATAGACTGAAAGTAAAATGATAGGAAAAAATATTATTCAAACAGCACAAATAAGAAAGCTGGCATGACCACACTAATACAAAATAGACATTTTAACAAAAATAGTACTACAGATAAATTGGAATGCTCTGCAATAACCAAAGTTAAATTCATCAGGAACTGGTAATTACAAACATTCTGCACCTAAGACAGAACCTCCAACTATATGAAGCATATCCAAAAGAATTCAGCTACAGTAGCTGGAGACTTAAATATGCCACTTCCAGCACTGGATAGAAAAACTAGAGAGATCAACAAAGAAATAAGAGACTTGAGCAATACCAAACACCAATTAGACCTAACAGATATCAATAAAACATCCCACTCAACAACAGCAAAAATTACATTATTTTAAAGAGCATCTATAACATTCTGTGTCATAGACTATATGGCCTTAATAAATTTAAAAGAATTCACATCAAAATGCATTTTCCTAATACAATGGAATTAAATGAGAAGGAAATAAAATGAAAGTGAAAAACAATCAATCCACAAAAGGGACAAATATTTGCTAATCATCTGATAAGAAATTTGTATCTAGATAACATAAAGAACATGATTAAAAAAGATAAATAACCCAATTTAAAATGGGCAAAAAATTTAATAGACTCCAAAGAAGACATGCAGATGGCCAACAGGCATGTGAAAAGATACTCAACATCATTAAGCATCAGGAAAAGGCAAACCAAAACCACAATGAGGTATCACTTTGTACACACCAGGCTGGTCATGATAAAAAGAACAGAAGCAAAAAGGATATGAAGAAACTGGGATTCTCATCCACTGCAGGTGGGAAGGTAAAATGCTTCAGTCACTTTGGAAAAGTGTCTGGCAGTTTCTCAAAAGATTAGCAATTGAATTACCATATCACCTAGCTGCTTTATTCCTAGATACATACCAAGAGAAAAGGTATATCTACACAAAAACGTCCATGAAGGTTCAAAACAGTACCCTCCAGAATAACCAAGAAGTAGAAACTTCCCAAATGTCACTAAGATAAGTAAGTACCTGCAATGTGGTACATCTATATAATGGATTGTTTGGCTGCTACCAGGAGTGAAGTAATGGTATGTGCTGAAATACAGATAAACCTTGAGAATATGTAAAGCAAAAGAACTCAGTGATAAAGGCCATATGTTCTATAATTATATTTAGTAAAATGTCTGGGATAGGTAAGCCTATAGAGCCAGAAGGTAGTTTACTGGTTGTCTAGGAATGGTCTGATTAACCACAGGGATGGGAGAGGAATGACTGCTGATGGACACAGGGATTCTTTTGGGGAAACGAAAACATTCCAAAATGAGATTTTGGTGATCATTGCACAGCAGTGTGAATATACTAAAAATCCTGGGCTGTTATGCTTCAAATGGGTGAATTATATGACATGTGAATTATATCTCAATAAAGCCAAAGAATTTGTTCAAGAAACTGTGAGCAGATTCCAATGAGACTTCAGCTTTCTGTGACACAAATCATTGACAACATGACAAAAATTCATTAAATGCTCAAAAAACAAAATGCTTCTGGAAGAGAATACAAAAGGCCTTGATCACTCAGGAAATCCTGTCTGCATGTCTCTTTCTTTTCTGTCTCTCAGTATCAGCAACACAAAGATGAATAATGAGGCTTGATTCAATGAATGACAGAGGTGATATCACAAAATTGCTCAAATGACTAAGAACTCAAAAATTTATGAAACAAACCAGAAAATGTGCAAGTCAGTTGCATCAGAATAATTTATAGGGAAACATATAACTCTGCTTATTCATGTCACCTTGGTAAATGTGTACCTAAAGAATATGTTCACATTTCTAGGGTTCCACATTGGCTTTTTTAAAAATTATGGTGACATACATATGACATACAAATATTTTACCTGGTTTTAAGCACACAATCAGGGTTATGAAGTACAGTCACATCCTTGTGTGTGGACACCGTTTCTTTCTTTCTTTCTCTCTTTCTTTCTTTCTTTTACAGAGAGAGGGTCAGTGAAAAAGAGAGAGAGATAAAAGAGAATCAATTTATTTAGTCCCCCATGTGGCCTGAATTGCTTCAACACTTTGTTGTGTATGTGGTGCCAGGGTCTGAACTCGGGTCCTTGTGCTTGCCAGGCAAGCGTCATAATCACTGAGTCACTGCTCCAGCCCCTGTGGATACCTTTTCTAAGGACATTAATATCAGCATTAAAGGCAGAGTGAAGAACTCACTTCAGAAATCAGGAAATCTGTCCCATTCACAATAACCTCAAAAATGATAAAATACTTAGGAATTAATCTCACAAAGGAAATAAAAGACCTCTATAATACACACTATCAATCATTAAAGAAAGAAATAGAAGAAGACCTAAGAAGATGGAAAGACATTCCAAGTTCTTGGTTAGGCAGAATCAATCTAGTTAAAATGGCTATTCTTCCGAAAGCCCTGTACAGATTCACAGATTCAATGTAACACCCATCAAGACACCAATAACATTCCTCAGAGGTATAGAAAAAGAATTTTCAAATTCATTTGGAATAACAAGAAACTCAGAATAAACACACACACACACACACACACACACACACACACACACAAACCCACGAAGCAGGTTTCATAATACTTTCACAATACCTGACCCGAAATTATTCTATAGAGCTGTAGCAACAGAAACAGCATGGTATTGGTGTCATAATAAGCATGAAGACCAATGGAATAAAATAGAAGACACTGAGACAAATCCACAAATATTTAACCATCTGATATTTGACAAAGGGAGCAGAAATAGAGCTTGGCCGAAAGACAGCCTGTTCAACAAATGGTGGTGTACACATGGGAGAGCTGTATGCAGACAACTGAAACTAGATCCTTATCTCTCACCCTGCACAAAAATCAGATCAAAATGGATCAAAGAACTAGGAATTAAAACAGCAACCATGCAATTATTAAAAGAAAAAATAGGGTCAACACTCCACCATATTGGTGTAGGCAGCTTCTTCCTCAATAACACCCCCATAGTTCCAGAATTAAAATCAAGAATCAATGAGTGGGATGACATTAAACTGAAAAGTTCTGCACAGCTAAGGAATTAGTCAATAGAAAACCTACAGGATGGAAGAAAATCATGGTCTGCTATACCTCCAACAAGGGGCTAATATCCAGAATCTACAAAGAACTCAATAAACAACAGAAACAGAAAATCCAACCAATAAAGGGGCTATGCAACTAAACAGAAACTTCTCAGCAGAGGAAATTCAAAAACCCAATAGATATGAAAGAAAGTGTTCTACATCACTAGCAATCAGAGAAATGCAAATCAAAAGTGCACTGAGATTATACCTCACTCCAGTCAGAATGGCAAAGATGGAAAATAACAGATGCTGGAGGAGCTGTGGGGAGAAGAGAACACCAAAACACTGTTGGTGGGAATACAAATTGGTACAGCCACTCTGGAAAGCAGTGTGGAGACTCAAACACTTGGGGATCAAACCACTATTCGAACCATCTATCCCACCCCTGAGTGTTTTCCCAGAAGAGCTAGAATCAACCCATTACAGTGACACAGCAAAATCAATGCTCACAACAGCTCAATTTACAATAGCTAAATTATGGACTCAACCTACATACCCTTCACCAAAAATTGTGATATATACACACACACACACAAAATGGACTTCTACTCAGCTGTAAGGAAGAACAACATCATGACTTTTGCAGGTAAATGGATGGAAATGGAAAAAATCATGCTGAGTGAAAAAAACCAATCACAGAGATTTAAGGGAAGCTACAGTAAAACCTAAGATAGGATGAAAATTAGTCAAGTTTATTTGAGACTCACCAAATTGGAAGTAACACAGAAGGGTGGAGAATTGTAGCTATGAAGAGGTAGAGGGGAAGGAGAGATGGAGGGAGGAGAGGGAAGGAAAAGTTATCAAAACTGTAGAAAACGCTTGATTCTCATGAGAAGCCAAAACATACTCAAGCATTTAATTCTAGAAATTTCAATGATTAAAATGCATGTAAATGGTTATTTATATCTGTAACATGGGGGGGCAGTTACAGAGGTGAAAAAAGAACTTACTTCAGCTAAATATGAGTCTCTATTTACCTGGGACCCACTTGGTTTCTACCAGTTGTCCCAGCTTAATTATTAATAGTGCCCTATTCCATTTCATAAAGGTGTCTGGATTTTGAAGATAAATAATACTTTCACCATAAATCCACCCCTACCTGCCTCTTGCCTCCTACTTTTTTCTCCCTTTAGGGTTTTTTTGTTTTTTTGTTTTTTTTTTTTTAATCCTGGAACTGGGAGTCTCAAATGGCAAATCACTACAAGACACTAAAGTCCCCACTCAGGTCACTTTACCCTTTCTTGCCTCTTTTAAACTCTGAAAGTTCTAATCCCTCTCTTTTGCACTCTCTTCACATGGTACATGGCACATAGAATACACTCAAATGTTTACGGAAAGAATATTCATATATATGCTTTCTCTAACACCTTTACCAAAAAGCATTAATTGGTTGGTGAAGATGTAACTACATTTATCAGTGAAGATTTTTGCTGCACAGTGATTATCTCTTCAAACACATACATACACACACACACATACACCCCACATCCACACGAAAACCTCCCTTCCTCATGACTGCTAAATAAATAAATAAATAAAGCAACACTCATAAAGCTTGTCAAAGTACTACTTCCCACAGGAGAATTTTCTGCTTCTCTTTCATTTATCTAGGCAAGTGCAGAGGCTTTTGACCCAATTTAGCATAGATAAATGACCCATGATATGAAATTTCCCCACAGTTTAATAATGCATTTAACTCAAAGTGACACTTGCTCGCAGCTGCCTCTAAGCACTTTGGAGGCGATATATGTCTCTTTGAAATGATAGATGTTGAGGAGGCAGGCCTGCATGAGATCCCCCACCCATCTCCCCTAGGGAAGAAATGAGGAAATCCTCTTTAAATTGCCCACAGCAAATTCAGAGCGTGTGAGACTGAATTTAATAGATGCATTTTCCAGTATCTTTTGCAATTATGACCATTGGGTTTACTATCATATGGAGCTTTTTGTATCCTGCATAATACTCCTTTTTATTCTGTCATGAATTTAAAAGCTTTTATTGATTTCCTTCTACAAAACATCAAGAGCTGAACTTTTTTTTGCTTATTGCTTGAAATACTCTCATAATCCACAGAATAATTTAGCTGAAACAAAATTGTTTCACATGACTTTAAAATCATATGCCTTGAAAAAGAAATCTTTATCTTGCTTTTGTTGAACTCAATAACCATAAAATCAGTAAACCCAAACAGAAGTCATTGATCATGTTTAATATTCTAGTTTAAAGCAAAACAAGAAGATGAAAGAGGAGGAACAGCCTATTTTCTGATTTCATTTTCTACCTTGTTTGGAAACACATTCCATTTTTTATTATAGCAATTTATGTGCTACGGTAGACATTAAGAACAAAATATTTTGCTATTTTATCTGATCACATAACCTTTTCAGACAAACTTATAACCCTTCAGAGAATATGATAAACAACTGAAAAAAAATATCTTTTACTGCTCAGTATCTATAAAGTTGTTTTATTCAAGCATATTGCTTGAGTTTGATAGAGACTTGGGAGACAGCCCAATGCTTCAGCAATCAGCAAAGCATGACATGGTGTACCAGTATGCTCATTTACTGAGTTTAATATACTCAAATAATTATATGTATGTGGGAAGTGTGTAAAGAATCTTATTGGGTTTACAAAAAGTCATTGAGTAAAATAAGTCTAGGATGTGCTCTCTCAGTTAAAGTCTGCTGAATTCCCGAATCCAAAGAGATAGGACTTTACCCCATAGATTTTTTCAATGCTGATCTGAAATTTTTGATAGACATAGCATGAATTTGTAAATGTAAAAAGCACACTTCCATACAAACACAATCAGATGACTTTATTGCTGCCCCTGAATGTCAGATTCCAGTTGGCTCCAAATCTGAGTCAATTATTTTTTTTTTTTTTAAGAGAGAGGGACAGTGAGAGAGACAGAGAGAGAAACAACTTTATTTAGTTTTTCACATGGCCTTAGTTGCTCCAACACTTAGTTGTGTACGTGGTGCTGGGGTTTGAACCCAGGTCCTTGTGCTTGCCAGGCAAGCGCTGAAACTGCTGAGCCACCACTCCAGCCCCAATCTGAGTCAATTCTGACAAATGATAAGGTCTTAATTTATCACAGGATTTTTGAGTAGGCTCAATGGTAGACCACCTTCATGCCAGGCCTTACCATGATTTGTGGGCCCTCTTTTATATGCCAACCACTAGGGTTCTGCCAATGTCCCCTAAATTCTTCCCCACCCTCTACCAAACCATTCAGTAAGAGGAAATTTTGGCAGCAATCTACATTCCACATCCTGGCAGTTGTTGCATCCCTAGAATATTGCTTGAACTCTGGTTTTCATAAGTTGGCCTCCTTTTTATCGTTTGCATCTATCAATGACATTTTTGGCATCTATTGGCCTCATACTATATTCCATTAATATTCTTCCAATGAGTTACTTGAATGTTATCCAATGAGCACCTTGGATGCTCATTGTCATGTTTTCCCATTTGGCTAATCAGCCTGGAAAAGCCAAACAGATAGCTCAAAGTTAGAGTTTGTTCGATTGAAAAAATGCTGGCTTTGCCATACCTTTAAATCCAAATTTCTGTGTGGCTCAGGAAATGATTTGAAATTTCTGTGCCTATTTTCTTACTTATAAATATGGATATTAATATTGGTGTCCCACAGATTATTTTAAGAATTTCATGAGAAAAATTTACATGGCCTGTATCTGCCTCATAGTAAAGGCTTAAGTAAGGAAAAAAGAATACAAAGAAAAAAAAGCAAAAAGCACTAACTCCAGAATAATTCCTAACTTTGAATTCCTTCTACTTCAGATACTGGTGGACTCTGGAAAATACACATCAAACAATAAGATTCAAGTGCAAGATTCAACTGCAAGTTTTGATGAAAGATTACAAGTTGGACTGTAAAATCCAGGTCCATGTCATATTATTTGATCTTTCTAGTCTCAGTTATCTCATCAGAGAAAAACAGAGGTAATAACATAATAACAAATAATTGATAATAATAATAATAGCAAATTCATAGGTTAGTGTGAAGATTCACTAAACTAATACACAAGAATGATAATTAACGAATGTTGTTAACTATATTTGCTGCTTTCATAGCAGAAGGAGGAAGTTGGGGAAGAGGAGGAATAATCATTATTAATTAATAATACATCACTTTTCTCTGGCAATGCTCAACCAAAATTGATTCACACAAAATATTTAATGCCAGAGAGAGTGAGGATATATGTAGAGCAGACTTATATTTTATAATTCTTAACTTAAATTTAATTTTACTTTTGGGATATCTGATTTATAACATTTTTCTGTTAAGAAATGAGGGCCAAGGAAAGATTTCTATTTTGTCTACATGTCAGAGTGAATGCGAATGTCAGCAAACACCATGTGTACTGGAGTAAATGCTGTGCTTCCCTTTGGGCTCCTTTTGAGGGCCAGTGAACTCATCCTTTAGCTGTTAAAAATGCTGATTCACAGTTCTCCAATCTATCACATAGTTATATTTTCATCTAATAGACAGGGTCATCTGTTTCATTATATTAGGATATTCCATTTTCAAAATAATCCATTAGGGTGGCTCCTAGGATTCTGATTTGCAAATCAGAAGGGTGAAGATCAGACAGAGAAGCAGCTCCTCTGACATTAGCCACAGACTCAAATCCTCAACTTCCGGGCACATTATTTCTGTTCTGGGCATCCCTGGAAGTGCTGCAGCAACTGCTCTGCGGATTCATCCAGCTTTGTCATTTCCCTTTGGAAAACAAAGAAATTTGCCAGGAAAAGGGAAAGACTGCCTTGATAAAGCTTAGGAAATGTTACTTTTCACTTTTTTCCCTCAGTTACATAGGGGTTTCCCATTTAAAATGCTCCATATGAAGTATGTGGCTTTATGTTAAAATTGTATCTGATATCAGTGAACTATTGATTATTCAACCCTAGACTACCCCCTAATTAGCACTGCCATGGTTTTTAGTAGTTATATCGTGCAGTTAAAAATAAGGTCATGCTCAGTACTTAGATCACCAGAATTTATAAAGAAAGTGCAAACCCACAGACTTGTTGACAAAGGAACAGTTATAAATGTCACAAGGGAAAGGGACATTCATTCACTCATGTCTGTTTCTCCCTTCTCCTTCTTCTTCTCCTCCTTCATTCTCTCCCCGTGCCTGTCTCCATCTTTCTATTTCACCCCTTCATCCTTCCTTACCTCTCCAAGTTCTTAGGGATTGTAATCCATTCTCATTGTACTTTTCTCACTGTTACAAAGACACTACAGGAGCCAAAATACTGAGAAGAATATTTTTAAAAAAAATACAGGCCTAAAGCAAACTCAATTCAGTAGCAATGTCAACTTTTGCACCCACATACAGGTCTATTAACACTACATCCCACTAAAAAGACCTAGGTCTCCTGGGAGAATGGCCAAGTCATGGATGGGAACAAGACACAGTTGTGAAAACCCTAGGATACCTTATATCAGAAACAAAGAAATCCCCTGAGGATGACTAGGAAAGGAATCAGGAGCCAACTTGACTGTAACTCCATTGGCCAAACATAGGACATTTGGAGACTCACTGATGATAATAACTGCAGGGATTAGAACACCCAAGTATAAACTGATGAATTCTTAATAGCAATAATATGAAAATCTCATTGCTTATCTTTATAGCATGATGGGAACCAATTTACGATTTCACAAAATGTTAAGTAAAAGAAAAAAACTAAACCCTTATTTTGCTTTTCTATTTCAGCAAAACTGTAGTTAATGAAGAGAAATTTCTCTCTGTAAGTTTTCTAGTTAATAAGGAAGGAGTGAAAATCAGAATAGCACCATTTTAAAATAGCCAGGGAATTATTGGATCTATGAAATATATATCTGTACATTGATTTTTCACCCACCAACATAAAACTGTTGTAATCATGATGCAGACCCATCTTTATTTTTCTTCTAGTTTGTTTATTTGTTGTCATTTTCTCTGAAAATTCCTCGTTTTTTGCTCCTCAAAGAATGCTATAATCAGCTTGAGGTGCTATACAAAAGTAGATTGTATCTTATTGGAATTACTTTAAATTTTGGAATTTTAAGGAAACAGTAATATTATTTATAGGTCCACAGTAGTCTTATGTAGTTTAGTCTTCCCATTCAAAAACATAGATTTTTCATATACCCAAATCTTCTTGGTTACTTATTTCCCCCATCTATAAGTTTGGTACATATGTCTAGTTAAAATTGCACTTAGATGTTTTTTTATTTTTATAAATGCATTATGCCTAATAAATATTTTGATGAAGCAATAGTACATAAAATATGTGCCTGGCTTCATTAAATTATTTATAGTTCACAATTATTTATATATTGATTCTTTTAAGTATTATCAGCATTTAAATCTTCTGAGTTTTATGCTTCTGATGTTTTTCTCTTGATGAATTTCATGAATTCATATTGTAAAGTTTCGTTAAATAGTAGTATTTTCATCGAGTTGAGTAATGGTCTCTTTTAAAGAACCCGTATAAATTCATCTAGTTTGATAATTATTACCCAACCATTATTTCTAATTGTATTTTTTATCTCTCCCTTAAGTTCACATATTTACTCCCTCTCCTTCTCTAATTAGTTGGTAGTTTGATATTTTTAAAAGATTTCAAAGATGCAGCTTTTTAATAATTTAGTAATTATGCATTGTTTCTTAAGTATCTTTCGTTTATTTGTTATTGGTTCAACATAGTCTTACATATTGAAGTGATTTGTTGTTTCACATTCACCCATGCATAAATAATGACAGAGTAGCTTAAAAATCATCCGTTTCCAGTACCTGCAACCGTTCACCCACTTTCAGATCTCATCCCTCCTCCGTAATTCCCCAATGTTACAGATATAAATGACTATACACATGCATTTTAGTTATTGAAACTGGTAGAAAATTTATATGCCTGTCTGAGTATAATTTGGTTTCTAGCGGAGTCAAGCACACACTATAGTGCTGGTCACCTTCTTTTTCTTTTCCTTACCTCCCCTCTCCCACCCCTTTCACAGCTATAATTCCCACAGCTTATTTGTTACTTCCAATGTGGTGGGTCTATTAAATAAACTGAAACAAATTTTACCCTATCTTGGGTTTTACTCTAGCTTTAACACATGAGAGAAAACATTTGACTCTTCAATTTCTGTTTGACTTGTTTCACTCAGCATGATCTTTTCCATTTCCATCCATTTGTCTGCAAAAGAAATGATAGCTGAGTAGAAATTCATTGTATATATATGAAATCCATTGTGTGTGTATATATATATATATGTGTGTGTGTGTGTGTGTGTGTGTGTGTTGTATATATATATATGCATATGTATGTGTGTATATACATACACACAAATTATATATATACGTATATATATATATATATATATATATATAAACTCACAGCTTTTGGATCCATTCATCCAGGGAAGGGCATCTAGGTTGTCTTTATAATTTTGCTATTGTAAAATATGCTGCTCCAAACATTGATGTAGCCGTGTCTCTGCAATATGCCAATTCTAGCTCTTCTGGGAAAATTCTCAGAAGTGGGATAACTGAATCATACAGTGATCCCATCCCTAAGTGTTTGAGGAGTCTCTATATTGTTTTCCAGAGTAGCTACCCCAGTTGTCAGTCCCACCAATAGTGTGCTAGTGTTCCTTTCTCCCTAAAGTCCCTCAAATATCTGTTATTGTTCATATTTTTCATCTTTGCCATTCTGACTGGAGTGAGGTGTAATCGCAGTGCACTTTTGATTTGCATTTCTCTGATTGCTAGTGATGTAGAACACTTTCTCATATATCGATTGGGTTTTTGAACTTCCTGTTGAGAAGTTTCTGTTTAGTTGCATAGCCTTTTTATTGATTGGTTTTTTTGTGTTTTTGGCATTTTTTGAGTTCTTTGTAGATTAGCCCCCTGTCAGAGGTGTAGTAGACCATGATTTTCTCCCATTTTGTAGGTTCTCTATTGATGAATTCCATGGCTGTGCAGAACTTTTTAGTTTAATGGCATCCCACTCATTTATTCTTGGTTTTAATTCTTTCTTCTTCTTCTTCTTCTTTTTTTTTTTAAGAGAGAAAGGGACAATGAGAGAGAAAGAATCATTTTTATTTAGTTTTTCATGTGTCCTTTGTTGCTCTGTTACTTAATTGTGTACATGGTGCTGGGATTTCAACTTGCATGCTCACATACGCCAACCAAGCACCATAACTGCTGAGCCCCTAATTCTTTTGCTGTGACAATCTTATTAAAGAAGAAGTTGCCTATAAAAATATGATCAAGTGTTAGTCCATATTTTCTTCTAATAATTGTATGGTTGCTGGTTTAATTCCCAGTTCTTTAATTCATTTCAATTTGATTTTTGTGCAGGGTGAGAGATAAGAATCTAGTTTCAACTTTCTGCAAGTGGCCCCTTCATCAAATATAAGATGTTTAAAGATTTGTGGGTTTGTTTCAGTCTTTTACTCTATTCTATTGGTCTTCCTTACTACTATGATACCAATACCATGCCATGTTTGTTTCTAGGGCTGTATAGTATAATTTGTGGTCAGGTATTCGATACCTCCTGGGTATTTTTTTTTTTTTTCCTTAGCAGTGCTTTGGCTACTCTGGGTTTCCTATTGTTTCAAATAAGTTTGAGAATTGATTTTTCTATACATGTGAAGAATGATATTGGTATCTTGATGTAGATTGTGTTGAATCTGTATAGCACTTTCAATAGAATGGCATTTTATTTATATTGATTTGCCTAACCAAGAACATGGGACGACTTTCCCTCTTCAGTCTTCTTCAATTTCTTTCTTCAATATTTCATAGTAGTGTTATCTGTATAGGGTCTTTTATTTACTTTGTTAATGAATCCCCAAGTATTTTTAGTCTTTTTGAGGTTATTGTAAATGTGATGGATTTCCTGCTTCCTTCTTTGGCTGAATCACTTTTGGATTATAGGAAAACTATTGATTTATGGGTGTTTACCATGTATCTTGCCACTTTGTTAAATCATTTATAACTTCTAAAAGTTTTCTGATAGAGTGTTTTAGAATTCCTAGTTATAGGATCATATCATCAGAAAATAAAGATAGTTTAACTTCCTCTTTACCTATTTGAATCCCTTTGATTTTCTTCTCTTGTCTGATTGTTCTGGCTAGAGTTTTGAAGATTATATTGAACAAGAGTGGTAAGAGTGGACAGTCTTGTCTTGTACCAGAGTTAGTGGGAATGCTTTCAGTTTTTCTCCATTAAGCATAATGTTGGTTGTGGGTTTGTCAAAATGGCCTTGACAAAATTAAGGGCAGTTCCTTTGATCCCTATCTTCTCCAGAGTTTTGAGCATAAATAAATGTTAGATTTTATTAAAGACCTTTTCTGTATCAATTGAGATGATCATATAGATTTTGGCTTTAATTCTGTTTATGTGGTACATTGCCTTTATTGATTTATGTACATTTAATCAGCTCCACATCATTGGAATGAATCCTACTTGAGCATGTTCTATTATCTTTTGATGTATTTTTGAATATGGTTTGCTAGAATTTTATTTATGATCTTTGCATCTGTTCATCAGGGATATTGGTCTTGTTTTCTTGATGTGTCTTTGTTGGATTTTGATATCAGGGTTATGTTTGCCTCATAAAAATGTATTTTGGAGAGTTCAATCTGTTTTCAGTATCCTCTTGTGTCAACTGGGAAATGTCATATGTGGCTAGGAATTTGTCCATGTCTTCCAGATTCTCCAACTTCAAGGAGCATAGTATTTCAAAATCAATTTTGATAATCCTTTGCATTTCAGATGGGTCAGTGTTATCTCTCCATTTTCCTTTCTAATTTTGTTAATTTGCTTCATTTAAATCTTTCTTCTGGTGAGATTGGCTATGGTTCTGTCAATTTTATGTATTTTTTAAAAGAGCCAACTTTTTTGTTTTGTTGATTCTTTGTGTTTATTTTTATTCTATATTTCATTGATTTCAGCTCTGATCTTGATTATTTCCTCTCTTCTACTGGATTTGGGATTGAGTTGCTTTTCTTTTTGTGGGAATTTTAGGTGGAGCATAAGCTTGTTTATTTGTGACTTCTCAAGATTTTTTAATGAAGGCACTCAGTGCTATAAATTTTGCTCTTAAGCAAGCTTTTCTACTGTCTCAGAGAATTTGATATATTGTTTTTTCATTCTCATACATTACTGCTTTCATGTCCTCCTTAATCCATTCTTCATTTAAGAAGTTATTATTCAATCTCCATGTATATATATAACTAAAAATAACTTTTTGTTATTTTTCTTGCTATTAATTGCTAGGCACATACCATTATGATCTGACAGGATATATGGAATTATATATATCAGCTTTTCTGTATTTACTAAGACTTCATTTGTGGACTAGAATATGATCTATTTTGGGAGAAAGATCCATGTGCTGCAGAAAAGAAGGTAAACTTAGCCAATTAATGGTGGGATATTCTATAGATATCTGTATGTTGACTGGATTTATAGAGTTGTTTAGGCTGAAGATATCTTCGGAAATTTTTTGTTTCCAAGGTCAATTGGTGATAAAGATGTATTTAAGTCCCTGGTACTATTGTGTTGAAATTGATAACTGGTTTGATGTCATGGAGCATTTTTTCCCACATATATGGAAATATTGGTGTTTGGGGCATAAATGTTAGCTATGGTTACAATTTCATGATACAGTGTTTCCTTTACTAAGATTGAGTGGCATTTTTTTTCTTTTTTAACTAATTTTTGGTCAAAAACAACTTTGTTGGATGTAAGTATCGCAACACTAACTTGTTTTCTTAGGCCATATGCCTGGTAGGTTTTTTCCAACCTTTTACCTTCAAATTATGAATGCCTTTGGCTGTGAGGTATGTCTCCTATAAACAGCATATTGTTTAATTTTGTTTTCTGATCCAATCTGATAATTTGTGTCTTTTGATTGGGGCATTGCATCCATTCACATTCAGTGTAAAAATACACATGTCATTTTGTTTCCCTGCCATTGTGACATTTGCTGTAAATTTATGCTTTGTTGACTATCATTTAGTGGGTTACACTTTTATTGACTTTCTTCTGCTTCTGGGCTTTGGTTGGTGTTTGCTTGCTCCTCTGTGTTATGGTTTGAATGTGAGGTGTCCCTCAAAAGCTCACTTGTGACTATCCAGGATGGCTGAGGTGAGATGATTGGGTTATAAAGGCCTTTACCAACCACTGAGTTAATCCCCTTCACTGGCTACAGTAGGCTGATAAAGTGTGGCTAGGTAGTAGGCCATTGGGGTTGTGCCTTTTGGAGTAAATATTCTGTACTTGTGTGGAGTTTCTCTCTTCTGTGCATCCCAATGTGACATCTTGAGCCCTCTAGAGCCATGCCTGACATCTCCTTGAGCCCTGAGGAATGCAAACAGCTTTCCATGGACTAAGACCTCTGAAACTGTAAGCCCTACAATAAATTTTTCCTCCTAGAATGGTTCTTGTCAGGTCCATTAACAAATATCAAAAGAAACATCAGACCCATATTGTGGAAGTCAAAGTATAGTTTATAGGCAGAAGAAAGTCAGGTGAAAACAGATCCAGAAACAAGAATGATAATGAAGCAAACATACCAGAACTTAATCAAGATAACAAGAAATATTTATAAAAGGTTACTTCATAATAGTGAAAAACTGGAAACAAAAGTTTACAAAGAGGCAAATAAATGAATGTAAACACAGAAAACCAGAAACAGAAAAATATGGAAGAGTATATGTTGATTTAGAAGTTAGGAAAATCCATAGAATAAATAAAGACCTACTATATCAAAAACTTTCTGGTAGCCAAGGACAATTCAAATACTGCACTACTCCATTATGCTAATTTATATAAATTAGGGTTCTTTTGTTGTAAGCAAGGGATCTGGGTAATTTATTGAGGTGATTCAGTTCATTGGAAGAATAGTGAATATCTTATATTTTAACAAGAAATTAGGCCCAGAAATTGGCAGGAACTGAGGCTCCTCTGTATATCAAAGAAGCTGACCCAGCTGTTAAATGACCTCCTGTAATCTCCATAAAAATTTTTTGCACAGCTCAATGTACACTTACAATTCAGTATGTGATCTCCAATGACACAGCTTCAGGAGAGTAAGCCATCTTTATCAAAGGCTCATACTCTATCCAGCCATGAAGAGAATCCCTCCCCCTAGAAGATTTTGTTGTTGTTATTATAACCAAAATATGATAGAATGCTAGAGAACCAAAAGAAGATTAATGATTGTAGGGCATTTTTTTGTCTGAAGTACATTTGTCTCTTTTGAAAAGAAGCAGATCAATTCATGTAATTGTTAATTTATTTTCTATTTTGAAACAGGGTCTCTATAACTTGCTGAGAGTCTTGCTAAAATTGCTGAGGCTGGCCTCCAACTTGTGAGTCTTCTTATACAGCTTCCCAAACCAGTGTATTACAGGTATATACTGCCACGCCTGACTGAAAGTATATCAATTCTTAAAGGTAGTCAAAGAGTTCCCAGACACCAAGTTATAATTGATGCATAATGTAAAATCTTGCCTAAGAAAGATTATATGGAATTATTGACAAAAATATATCCAAAATGATTAAAGCTTTCAACCACATATCAAAATACCAGGTCAAAATAAATCCAGTAAAGGATTTTTCTTATTGTCTCAGTTAATACCTAATGTTGTTCATTAATCTTACAGGGTGGATTTATAGAATTTAGATATATTCAAATGGCTGGTATTTCTCTTAGATCCCAGCATCTATTTAAGGCAGAAACAATCCATATGTGTGAAAATATTTTTTGAGGAAAACTCATATATGATTATTAAATATGTAGAAATGAGAACAAATGTTTTGTTATTATTATGTGACATGAAAATATGCACCTTTTTTTCTTTCAATGAAATCCATAATAGCACAACCTTCACAATTCAACAACTGTTGATTAATAAATAAAAGAACAACTTAAAGTCTTGAGTTCCATACAGAGGGTGCTTTGTAAATTGTTAAGACAAAAGATAATTACATGTACATAATGCTTATAAATCATCTCTATGTGGTCTTTTTAGTGAAAACAAAATATTTGTTTCCTTTATGCGTGCATTAGCTTTCTTTGATAGAATAATAATAGGAAGCTTGCCCTGGTTAACTCCAGCAGTCTCTAAAGACCCTCCTTTACTTTCCTCTATAGTCTCACATACTTCTGTAATGTCTCTTCCCAGCCCTCTGCAATGTGAATGCTGCTAGTGACAACCATGGTGACCAAGCAGAAAGGAACTAATACAGTGCATATTTATAAGTAGACCCAGAAATGATGAAAGAAAATGTAAAATCTATGAAAACAAGTCTTAAGTTCCTTATTTTTCAAATTCTGTTTACTCTGATAGGAATTCTGGAAGTCTGACAGCTGAAGCCACTCTGGCAACAGCATCCTATGATACAGTGGCAATATGTACACAAAAGAGGAGCAATATAATTTTACAGCATGAAGAGAACAAATGGGAATTAACGACATCATTCCAGCAGGAACGCTCCCTATATCTGAACTGAAGGAGGGTGAGCAGAGGAAATGGCAGGACAATTACACTGATTTCAGCGGCTGCACATACGTGTGGTTACCTGCATGCTTTGATGATGCTATAATTATGCTTCTAAGAAATGCTGTATGCAGGCAACCTCATTCTTACTTCAATCCTACTGTTTATTTCCTGTCATTTTGACATGCACTGTTATGACTGAAGTAATATAAGTTACGCCACATAATGGGTTACCCCTGCTGAACTCCCATTCAAGTAACAGACTCTTTAAAAAGATCATTTTATACATTTTCTTTGTATTTTGGTAAAAATTCAGTCAGTCTTATTCAAATCAATTTTTGCTAACAGGGCACTTTAACAAATTTAACTTCTTACACATAAATCTACTTTTGACCTTAAGACTTGGGGTGAAATTATGCAATGATGATCAAGGATGATCTGCCTCTAATTATGCCATGGAGCTGTATGCTTTCTACTGTCCCTGTATGAACATATCATCAGATAATTAGGGCAAGTATATGGGTATTTAAATCCTAGGAAGGAGTTATGTTTCTCAACTTTTTATCTTGTTTACTGTTTATATTCATATCCATTAAGGATATTCATTTTTTACATATCAACATATGAAATGACTGGCTGAAAAATTTTCTTGTGAACCATATTTCATAAAGAGTTTATCTTCAACATAACAATATGCATCTCCATCTTTCAAACCAACTCTTTCCATTCTTTTTTTTTATTAGGTGGATATAGAGATACAATTGAGGTGGAAACATTATCAAACATTCAAGAACCATTGCATATATACGTACTTATCCGGGGCTAACGCCATATTATGGATGCCCAGTTTGGGTTTCCCCTGTTGCTGTTTCCCCCAGAAGAACTCCTGAGTTAAATGGATATCTTGTGAAGGACAGCAATCTCCTTCTGAGGTGATTCCCCCATATTCCCTTTCTCCAGTCTCCTAGGAGTTCTTCCTATACCCTCTCCTGGTCTGCCTCCCTACGTCTCCAAGTATCCGAGGGAGTCATCTCCCTGTTGCGTTGAGAATCACACAATTTAAAGTTATTATTAGCTTAGCCATCTAACATACTGGTTTCCCAAGTATTCTAGCCTCCACAGATGAGAGATGCCATTCAGCCCTTGAGTCTCTGAGATTGGGATACTTCACTTAGCATAATTCTTTCCATTTCCATCCATTTGATATCAAAAGCCATAATATCATCTTCTCTAATGGCCGAGTAGTATTCCATTGTATATAAGTACCAAAATTTTTGTATCCACTCATCGAGTGAGGGGCATCTGGGTTGGTTCCATAATCTAGCTATAGTAAATTGAGCTGCTATAAAGATTGATGAAGCCATATCACTATAATATGCTGATTCTGACTCTTTTGGGAAAATACTCGGAAGGGGGATAGCTGGGTCATAAGGTGGATCCATCCTTAATTTTTTGAGAATTCTCCACACTGCTTACCATAGTGGCTGAACTAGTTTGCAGTCCCACCAGCAGTGTAACAGTGTTCCTCTTTTCCCACAGCCCCTCCAGCATCTGTTATTGTTAGAATTTTTCATTTTTGCCACACTAACAAGAGTGAGGTGGTATCTCATTGAAGTTTTGATTTGCATTTCCCTTATAGCTAATGATGTAGAGCATTTTCTCATATATTTATGGGCTTTCTGGACTTCTTCTGGTGAGAAGTTTCTTTTTAGATCCATAGCTCATTTATTGATTGGGTTATCTGTAAGTTTGGTGTTTAGTTTCTTGATATATTCTGGCTCCTAGAGCTTATAGGAGTTTTCAGCAAAGTAGCTGACTATAAGATCAACTCCAGTAAATCACTAGCATTTCTTTACTCTAGCAACAAATCCACAGAAGAAGAAATCAGGAAATCTCTCCCATTCACCATCACTTCCAAAAAAATGAAATATTTGGGCATTAACCTTACAAAGGATGTTAAGGACCTCTACAAAGAAAACTATCAAACACTAAAAAAAGAAATTACAGAAGACCTGAGCAGATGGAAAAACATTCCATGCTCATGGTTAGGCAGAATCAATATATAAAGGTGGCCATTCTACCCAAAGCCCTATACAGTTTCAATGCAATCCCCATCAAGATATCTATGGCATTCTTCACAGATATAGAAAAAGCAATTCTCAAGTTCATATGGAAAACAGGAGAACCAGACTAGCCAAAACATTACTCTATAGAAAGGAAGAAAAGGGGGTATCTCAATCCCTGACCTGAAATTATACTACAGAGCCGTAGTAGCAAAAACAGCATGGTATTGGTATCAAAACAGAACCGAAGATCAGTGGAACAGAATAGAAGATTCTGAGACAAACCCTCTTATTGTTAACTATTTGATATTTGATAAAGGGGGCAAAAGTATAGCGTGGAAGAAGGATAGCCTGTTCAACAAATGGTGTTGGACAAACTGGACAGACATATGTAGACAACTGACGCTGGATCCTTATCTTTCGCCCTGCACAAAAATTAAATCAAAATGGATCAAAGACCTGGATATTAAGCCAACAACTTTAAACTTACAAGAAAAAGAAATAGGGTCAACATTACAGCATATAGGAGTCGGCAACTACTTCCTTAACAAAACTCCCATGGCTCAAACTGTAAAATCAAGAAAAAATGAATGGGATGCAATTAAACTAAAAACTTTTTGCACAGCTAAAGTTCTAGTCAAGAGCATCAAGAAGAGAACCTACAGAATGGGAGAAAACCTTTGCCTGCTACACCTTGGACAGAGGGCTAATATCTATAATATAAACTCTTTCCATTCTTAACTCATGACTGTCTCATATTTGGGACATGCTAATTTCTTCCTTTGTTATTCTAAATTGTAATTTGGAAAAATAACTCTAGTATTCAAAGGCTTGTCTGGAGGTCACAGCCTGGGGTTGGGGACAAACGTCATGGAGACAGGAGAATGTTGCTCAAAAGGAAGACACTACTGAGCTAGACTAAGTCAGACACAATAGGATCTGGCTGGGAGGTTGGTGATGTGTCTGGGAAAAAAGAATGATAACCAATGAATGGGAGGCTCAAAAGAGATGGAGAAACCTAGAATTATTCCCATATTCTTATTTAATTATATAACAATTGAGATGCTGTTACAAGATGGTTTAAAAGGAAGATAATGAGTTCAATTTTGAACTTGAATTTGAATTGTTAATGGGACATTTCTCTGCAAAGATAAATGTTGCTTCACTCCATAAAAATGAGGAAGGTCAAAAGAAAGAACTAGGGACTTGGTTGAAGGCTAGAAAATCCATCTACAACTTCAGTCATCCTTGAGATATTCTGAGAACAAATTAGGTATACTAAGACAACTGCTTTCCTCTACTATATAATTATTTCTCAGAATCTTCCTTAATGGAACATTTGGTTATCCTAAAAAATATCATATTTTGGTGTTTTAATTAAGACTAACACACTGTTGCTTAGCTAGAAATTTAAACAATTTTGAAATAATTAGATTCAGAATATTGAAATCTTTCTGACAATTAAAGTCATAATTCATTTCTGCTCACTTAGGCACCTGGAGTGAGCCGCAAAAAGGTAATTATATTCATTGTAAATTTACATGCTATGCAGATCCTGGTAAGCATTCTGCAGGAAAGTGTTACGGGAAGACACAGGTGCTTAAATTAATAAACATTAGGAAATCAGCAAGAGAATTAAACTACACTAGTTATTGTTTCCAAACTAATTATTTAATAATTGAACATCTCTATACACCTGGTCCCAAATCAAGGGATTCTGTGACCTCACGGGGCTTGGGGTTCGCATTTGATCATTTAATATCAAATTTGCATAGCACAGGGCAGTGAACTGGGTAGTTATTGGCTGGCAATTTAAATTTCCCCGAAGTTCTAGAGAAAGTTCACAAATCAAAACATTCAACATTCACACTTGTAAAACAGGGGTGTAATTAATTGTTAAGAAGGCTTGTTAGTACGGTACTATAAACCTGGGAACAAACAAATCCTGTTGCTCACACTGAGTTGTCAGGACAGAACTTTTAAAGTAGGCACTGAGTGATTATCTGTGGACTGGACAAAGCAATCACAATATTCTCACTTTTGAGACAACACTACCCCCTTATTTCAATGTCTCCACAGAATCCTCAGACTTCTTTTATTTGTACCCTGAGCATTAGCCTTCTGAAAACTGCATGTTAGTGTGAGGAACTTCAGGAGACTTGGTAACACTTCAAAGCAATAAAAGATGTATCAAAGAATCTATGTACATCTCTTCCCTGTCTAGTATTATTAAAATTATAGAAGAAATGTTTAAAGCCATGCTTCTATTTCATTACATCTAGCACATAGTACATGGAGTATTCATGAAGAATGTGTTGAAAAATTAAATAGGTAAGTAAATGACTAAAGGAATAATTAATTGAATCATTACATTAATGAATGAAAAAATGGAGTTTTTTCCTGACTCCTCAGAAGGAGTAGCTGAAATAGGAACTACTCAATTCTTCACCCATTTATAACAACTCCACAAGTGTTTCCTCCTCATGGATTATTTCCACCCAATAAGCTCCTGATTGCTGAAGTTTACAGGAAACAACCACATTTGCTCCAGTTCATGAAATCCAGTGCCAGGAATAGGTTGAAACTCTGTTAAATGGATTTTGAGTAGGGTTGAGAGTAACACACCTCAGGTATGTGAGATACAAGAAGAATTAAACTACAGATGGAAATCAGACATAGTAATCAATTGATGATTTATATGTTAATTAAAATTATTTATTTATTTTTAAAGTATAGATGGGAAAGGAAACTATCTTTTATGGAGCTCTCAATACTATGTGAGTGAATAATCTGTAAATATCATCTTGATATTTACTTGGTATGTGGGCAAAAGACATAGGGCCCATTTTTATCTAACAAATGAGACAACTGAGACCCTGAGAGGCTCATGTCTGTCTTTGAATCCAGCCCATAAATGACACAGCAGGTAAGGTAGCTCCCAATGGCATGTTTCTTTGTCCTGGGATCTCCTCAATTCTCTACAGAATATTGAGTGTTGAAATCAATACTTGGACAGATAACCAAATATATTTTTCCTAAGATTAACCAATTATTAAACCGTTCATGCCTAAGATATACCACAGATGGAGAGACATTTAATTGTCCCTTATGAGAAAAGCAAAATAGAAAAGAGGAATTACTTTTATTTTTAAATGGCATGGAGACTTTAAAAAAATCACTCCCTTTTTTTCTAATTGAAGTACCACCTTCTTTTTAAAAATCACATAATTTCAGTGTATACTTCAATGACTTTTGTATCTATCATCATCATTAAAATATAGAACATTCTCATCATGCTCATCAATTGTCTCAGGATCCTTCTGAAGTCAATTGGTCCCTTTAAAGGCAACCACTGTTCCATTACCAGAGCTTAGTTTTACATGTTTTTAAGTTTAATGTGAATGAAATCTTCTGTCTCTCTAGTTTCTTTTATCAAAGATATTTTTCAGATCCACTGATGCAAGCATGCATTTCAGTAATCAACTTCTTCTAATTACCAAGCAAGTTTCTGTGGTCTGGATAACATGATGTGCTTATATCTTCATCTGTGGATAGATTTGGGGTTTTCTAAATTTTTAATTTTTACCAAAAAAACTTCTATGAATTTTGATGTATTTTGTGGGCATGTATTCATATTGTATGGTGAATATCTGGAATGAAATTCCTATATCATGGATTAACCATTTCTTTCTTGATGAGATGGCAATTGAAATCTATTTTCCCTTGAATTTTGCATTAACTTTTTATTTAATTCTACATATGGTATCACGCTCTGGACATAAATCTTTTTGGTTCTATGTGCTACAAGTATTTTCTCCTACTCTGGGATTGACTTCATTTTTTTAGTGGTATCTTTCAAAAAGCAAAAGATCTTTAAAATGCAAATGACATAAAATTCACCATTTCAAAACATACAGGTTGGTTTAATTGATGTGCAACCACCACGACTACCTTGTTCTAGAACATTTTCATCACCCCAAGTAAATCCCATAACTATTAAGAGGCCACTCCCCATTCCTCCATCCTCCAATGCTAGGTAACCACTAATCTGTTCCTTGCCATTATGGGCTTTCCCATTGTGAACAATTCTTATAAATTTTAACAAAGTCCACTTTATCATATTTTATCATTGGATTAATGCTATTCACTTTCTTTATGAAATCTTTACTCACCTCAATATAGTGTAATTTATGCTAGAAATTTTATAGTTAATAATTTTTTATTCATATTAAACTTTTTGTGTGTGGTGTCAAAGAAAGTTTGTCATTCATTTTTTTCCTTATTGCATATCTAGTTGTTTCAGTTTCATTTCCTGATAGACTATCCTTCCCCAGTGGAATTACTTTGTCACATTTTTATGAAACTTTGCCCAAAATATATTTGGGCCTACTTTTGTATTCTGTGTTCTGCTTCTTAGCTCTATGCCTCTATGCTTACAATAATAACACCATCTTCATTGTGGTCACTTACAGTAGTTACTGAAGTAGGATAGTAGAAATCCTCCATCATCATTTTACTTTGTAAAATTGTAATGTTTTATTCAACATTCTTTGAATTTTTTTAAATAATAACAATCATCTTTTAAATTTCTACAAAACATTATGTGAGGATTTGGGTTATGATTAAATGTAATATATGGATTCATTGGGGACAATATGCTATTTTGAATCCATATACATGGTACATCTTTCCATTTAACTGGGTCTTTTTAAAGTTGTCTTGGCAATGTTTAGTGGGTTTTATTGTAAGCAATGTATATGACTTGCTGAATGTTCCTAAATTGCATGCTATTTGAAATATTGCTTTAATTAATTTTATTTTACAATGACTGTTATCATATAGAATATACATTTTGTGTATTTATTGATGAACTACTGGAATTCAGTTATTTTATCTGAATTGATAAGTAATTATTTTTACATATTAATTTCATTTTAAATTTTGACCCTTTGACCAACATCACCCCATCCTCCTTCCCTGAACTCTTGTTATGACCATTCTACTGTTTGTTCCTGTGATTTCCATGTTTTTAGATTATACATGTAGGTGAGATAATACGGCATTTTTCTTTTGGGGGCCTGGCTTATTTCACTTGGCAAAGTCCTCCAGTTTATTCCATGTTGCAAATGACTAGATTTTTCTCCTTAAGGCCAAATATTATAAATATACTTCATGTACATTTATACAGATATATTTATAAATAAGTAGATATATATTGAGAAAGGGAGGGAGGGAGAAAGAGAGAGAGGGAGGGAGGCAGCAATGAACATGGGAATCTGAGATACACTTGATTAACTGATTTTGTCTCTTTAGCCATGTACCCAGAAGTGGAATTACTGATTATATGATATTCTATTATTCACTTCTGGAGGAACCTCCATACCGCTTGCCTCACAGCTATGCCATGTTTCTTTGCTCTGTGCCTCTATGCTTACACTAATAGCACAGTCTTCATTGTGGTCACTTTATAGTAGTTACTGAAGTAGGATAGTACAAATCCTCCATCATCATTTTACTTTGCAAAACTGTAATCTTTTATTTGACATCCAACTAAAACTTTGTTTTACTTGTTTTGTTCTCAATTCTGGAGGTTCAAATCCAGGGGCTTGCATGTGCTAGGCAAGTGATCTACCACTAACTATACCTCCAGTCCTATTTTTTTCTTTTTCTTCATCAACATAATAAACTACATAAAATATTGATCAATCCTTATATTCTTATGACAAATCTCTTTTGGTCATGATATATTACTAATTTTATATATCATTAAAATCAGTTCTCTAATACAATGTTAAAGGAAGGTTGTGGTGGTTGTTTTCTGCTTTTATTGTTTAAGAGTAATTTTAGTTGTTAATTTTCTTTTCCTTTAAAGCCAGTAAGGCTTCCAGGCTTGGAGTTTCTACTTAGGGATGTTGTAAACACCAATAGTATGAGAACTGCATGTCTAGAACAGTTCAGCCCCTACCAGAACAATAGGTTTGAAATGAAATGCTTTACAAGAAGTAATGCAAAGACTTGGAAAGCAGACATCTACTGTGTTCAGTACACTGTGTACCTTTCATGAGGGTTGATTACATGATCCAGGAGAAAAGCCCAAAATAACTTGCCATGCGTTGTCCCTTTTAATAAGATTCTGGATTATTGAAGAACAAAGACAAAGTTTCAGACCCTAGCAAAGGATAGACACAAAAGTTTTATCACCTTCAGATAGATACCTGTGTTAAGAAAAAAGATGAGCAGGCATAGAGACTGGGTGGTACTGGGAAGGGATGGGTATGGCAGAATTGAGGAAGGCAGAATGCTAGTTGTTGGGTGTGATGAAATAATCAGGGGTTGAGGAAACAGATATCAAAGGGGTAAAGAGACTGTATTGCTGTCTTCTGTTCTTCAGGATTTGGCTCTGCCTTTGAATGGTCCTTGAATGAAACCAAGAGTAAAACACACAATATCCACTCTAGCATTGCTTATTTCCATAGCTTGAATTCTTAGAATATGGACCCATCAATCATGATGAAACATTTATAAGTTCAGATATTTCTTGGAAAGGAATGTGGGTAAGGCCACCTGGGAGGTTGTGTGAAGTCCCTGGGCAAATGATGAATCTATTCTTGGTATTAACCAATAATACCACCTTTCCTGATTATGTCCCATTGACACCTACCTAAAGACTTTAAAATGATTAATAGAAACACACAGACTAAAGACAGTATGAATATTTAAGAAATAATTATAAAGCAAATACTCATATAATCTCCTAGAAGTTCAAACTTATAGCTGTGCTAAGACCTTCAAAACCCTCCCCATTATCCCGACTTCAAAAAAAATACTCATCCCTACAAGTAACCTTAATCTTGGCTTATAAAATAACTATGCTTTCAAGTTCATCTGTAGTTTTGTCATATATCCCCTAAGTTATATATTGTTTAGTTATGACAATGATAATAATTTACCTGTATAAAATAGAAACACCATTTTAAAGATTCAACCCATTTAGTAATATTTTGTTTTACTATCTTTTTATAGTGAGTGACACTTGTGTCACATCCCTTATTACTAATATTGATGGTATTTTTGCACTTTCTCTCTTACTGCTCACATGCTTGCTGTCATTAATGCAGATATAGCTCTATGATTGGGTTAGAGTAGTTAGCTATTGATAATTTCAATAAAATATTCCAAGAACAAATTTTGACCTCACTGATTATTATTGTTTGCATTGCATGGGTTTGTATCCATTTTTTAAAAATATATCTACTCTACTACTTTGGTTGGTTTTAATTGGAACATCTTTCCTTAACTTCTTGAAGTAGAAACTAGAGCCACTGGTTTTAAGCACTTCTTTATGTCAGACAGATAACGTGGTTGATAGATAACTAGACAGAAAGGAGACAACATGGTTTGTGGAAATAGAACTTTTTAAAAAAATTTTATTGAGGGATTTGTGTTGTTGTACAATCATAATTGCACATATGTAGTAACAATATTATATGTTCCTGAACCTATCCAGAATCACACCCCACAGAATTAAATGATTACATAAGTATCATTTGGCTTCTTGGAGGAGTAAAGAGTAAGCTACATTGTTGATTGCCCCCCTAGATCCCTCCCCACCATGCCTCGTTCTCCCCTTCATCCTGCCTCTTCCCTCCACTTATCTACATATCTATTGTTCCCCCAGATTATGTGTTGCTTTGACTTTTGTGAATCTAGTACATGAGCTTGACCTTTCACCAAACCTGAGGTTTTTCTCTAGTCCACAAATGACTGAAAACATTTGACCCTTGAGTCTCTGGGTTTGGCTAATTTCACTCAGCATAATTTCTTCCATTGCCATCCATTTACCTTCAAATGCTAAAATATCATTATTTCTAATAGCTGAGTAAAACCCCATGGCTTTTGGATCCATTCACGCAGTGATGGGCATCTGGGTTGATTCCATAATTTAGCTATTATAAATTGAGCTGCTATGGACATTGAGCCCTGTAATGTGCTGATTATAACTCTTTTAGGAAAATACCCAGAAGAGGGATAGCTAGGTTGTATGGTGGATCCATCACTAATATTTTGAAGAGTCTCCACACTAGTTTCCAGAGTGGTTGTACCAGTCTTCGGTTCCACCAAGAGTCTGCTAATATCCCTAACTCTCTGAAACTCCTCCAGCATCTGTGATTGTTTATGTTCTTCATCTTTGCCAGCTGACTGAATTGAGGTGAAATCTTAATGTAGTTTTGATTTGCATTTCTCTGATTATTAGTGATTTAGAACACTTTCTCAAGTATTCATTGGCTTGCTCAATTTCCTCTGTTGAGAAGTTTCTCTTTAGCTCTGTGGCCCCTTACTGACTGGATTGTTTGTGTTTTCCATATATTAAGTTTTTTGAGTTTTTTGTAAATTAGAACTTTTGAAGTAATAAAATAATATCACTTATTTGGAATAAATGGAAAAATAAAAGCTTTGAACATTTTTAAAATCTCCCTGTGTTTTAATATAAAATATCTATCATGGTATAATCCAATTATACACTACAAAGAGCCTAAAAATTTTTCACCCAAAAAATGTAACAAAATTTGACAGTTTAGAATGAGGTCAGACAGTCATATGATTCTTCATTCTGAAAAAAAAAGATCAAAACCAATAACGAATGCAACATTGGTTAATATCTTCAAATCTATTTATAATACAATGCACACTAATGAAAATTTTCATATTTCTTCTCATTAAATTGCCTCCAGATTACACCTAATACTAATGTGTCAATAGTTCCATCGGTCCGAAGAGATTACTGTCACATTTATAGGCAGAAATCTTCAAAAAAGCAAGGAAACCAATTCCCTCCTCTGCAGGACTCCCTTTTGCCCCCACCACTACTTTGCAATGTGGAGTTCAGTTACGGTGTCTCACAGTGGTGGTATAAATTAAGGTCTTGGCTCAGTATGTGTGTTCTCTGGTGTAAAATGATGAGGTGAAAAAAATAATAATGATTAAATAAAACAACCCACTCAACACTTATACGAAACTTTTTAAGAAGGAACAGTACAGGAAAAGGTGATAAACTAAAGCAACATGAGATTTTCAGCAAGGGAATTTATAGAAGACAAATTTTTAAAACAGAAAAGTATATACTGGGTATCTATTCTGAATATCCTAGTACCTAAAGAATGGTGCTCAAGTATTTGGAAAAATATCCCTCCGCTCTCTATTTTATTCTCTTTTCATATGTAATAAATTTTTACTATGAATCACTTAGAAAAAAAAATGGATAGATTTTTAATTACCCATTATTCCACTAGTAAGAAACTGTATTAAGATTTTGCTATTTGTCCATGACCCTTGCGGACCCAAGTGTACACCTGTTGGACTTCTAGCACTTGCACTTTTTTCAACGTCTCTGATCATTAGAACCAGAATTTTCAGTGAGCATGGCAGGTAAGAAATGTCAGTAATTAATGTTCCTCAGCTCACCAAGGGCAATGCTTAACCAGTGATTGATGGGAGAGGATTTATAAGTGATCTAGCATTTATAAATGTTTTGGATAGAATAACTCTGAGGTTCTACACTGTTTCCCAAAATGCCTAGCAAGGTTCTCTTGAACTTCAGATGGCCACAATAATATCTTGGTTGATCATGAAAACTTTGTTAATTGTTTTTCTTCCTGGATTCGGTTCTCCACTCTTCTATTAGTCTTTCCTGGGCCACCCTCCATCAAACACTACTGTCCAATCCACATGTATGGACAGATTGAAAGAATGAAACTTATGTGTCCACAATTTAAATGCTGAAGTAACTCTCTAGAAGTAATAAAACAAAGCTATGCCTCAACTTTGCTCCACAATAGGAGATCCAGAAATGTGTTATAAATCAAGACAATGTTGTAAAACTGTCTTAACAAAGTTTTGATCCAGCCTTGGAGTGTAGGTCAGTGGTAAAGCACATGCCTGGCATGTACAAGGTTCTGACTTTGATCCCCAGCACCACACACACATACAAAGAAATATAAAATTGTAATCTGTTATTGTTTTCAAACATTATGAATGATGTCAAAGATTAAATTTTGAAAATCAAAGCATTTTGTACATAATTTTGTCTTTTTACATGGAAAAGTATGAAATGAAACAAGGAATATTTGATGCTTGGTGTCTGGAAGGTAGGATCTCCTATATTATGGTTGGGACCTTGGGAAAATTTCTATTTCTCCATCTGAAGGATAGGACCACAAATATATGTGAAAGCACTTTTGAAGAAAGCACATACATAAAGAAAGCAAGCACTTATCTTTGCTAGATAGAAATTAATCTAAAAACACAAATCGTGGCAATCTGGATCTCAGCTTCTCTCGCTTGCTGAGGAGTCCCGGTTTTCTCTGCTGTGCAGGTGCTGAAGATCCCTAGGGAGCCTACCTGGCTCCAGAGCTCCAGGAAATGGCAACGTAAATGTCTTAGTCTATTAGTCCATTTGTGCTGCTACGACAAAATGCCTATCATTGGGTGATCTCAAACAAGTCAAGGCAATGCAGCAAGACTGCACTCCAGGAGATTAAGATGGCGGTCACCCCAGCACCACCAACTCCATGACGCTCCTGAGAGTCACCTCATGCTGCACGTCTGCATGCGGATTCCCATGGTAGGACGAACCTCCCAATTCGGGCAAACGTTTCCCCCTGCTAATTTTTTAATCCCAAAAGAATAGTGAAGAGCATTAACGAAAAAAATAACAAAAAAATGAGGAAGCCTGTGGCAAACGTATGGCCAGCCACACACCCGAGGGAGGGGAATTTCCCCATAGGGGAGCAAGTTACCCCTAATCAGATCCCCTAATCTCGCCTCGAACTCCCTGGTTTGACTGCTCTTCATTTATATGAACTTGGAATTAAGTTTGGGTAGTTTTTGCTCTTAGTAGCAAAATTTCATCGGGTCCTGGGAGCGGCGGCAGCCGCAGCACGCTTCCCTGTGGGCGGGGCAGCCTGCTCAGCAAAAAAACACTGTCTTTCTCTCTGCGCCGGGCAGAGGATTGCAACCTAAAGCGGGCGAAAGGGAGCGAACTTCCTAACCACGTTCACTAGCCCGGCCCGCTGTGAACACCCTGATTTGACTGATCTTCATATATATAAACTCGGAATTAAGTTAGGGTAGTTTTTGCTCTCAGTAGCAAAATTTCACCTGGTCCTGCAAGCAGTGGAAGCCTTGGCACACTTCCCTGAGGGCGGGGTGGTCGGCGCAGCGAAGGACTACAGTCTAAAATGGAGGAAGGGTGCGAACTTCCTAACCACGTACCACTGAGAACTTCCCGAACTGACTGCTCATTATTTTACCTAATCTTGCATAAAGCCCTGGGGAGAAATTGCTAACAAACTCGTCAGGGCCCGTCACCGTTGTGATGTGTCCCTGAGGGCGGGGCGAGTCTTCCACCCTTAGCCTCTGCTTGTAACCGGCCTCAGGAAGCTTTGAATATATGGGGCAGCTTGGGCCCAACCTTAGCTTCTGAGCTCCTCACACAGCCAAGGCTGAGTAGCCCTGGACCTCTCAAGCAGGTCGCCTCCTAGTGCTTGCAACGGAGAATCACAGAAACACTGGCAGGAACTGGCACTTTTTCTGAGGACCTCAGCCAATCCCACAAAACAGCTCTTGGTCCTTCTGGGGAATATAAGACATACAGAGTGGGCCACCACTGATCTTGAGGAAGTGAGACTCAAGCTAGCCACTCTCCCTGGACCAGTCAGAGACCCACGACTTCTACAAAAGGATCACTTGATTGTCTACAATTTCAGAGCCCCAGGTCCAAGAAATATTTGGAGTGTGGAATGGCAGGAAGCAACCATCTCAGGATTCAGCCCAGGGGGAGTTAAATACCCCTTTGCTACAGAATATTTTAGAGGTGAACCTCTAAGAAAATCCAGGCCACTGGACTCAACCAATCTGCTTCTCCCCAAACAAGCTCAACTCCAAAAAATCCCCAGCCTGATGCCAGGCTTGATTGCATCACCACATGATACATACCTCCGGATCTAAGGGTCAGAAATTCTCAGAACTGTAACAACTAGTTTTGTGGGGTTTTTTGGTGGTGTTTTTTTCCCCTCTTTTTACTTTTTATTTTTTATCTTTTTCATTTTTTTAAAATGGGATTCTGGCTGAAAAATAATATTTTTGAAATTTTTTAACATTACAGTGGGTTTTTGGGTTTCTCTTTTGTTGTTTTTTTTTTTCCCTACTTTTCTTCTTTCTTTCCCTTCTGTTTCCTCTGCTCCTTTCTTGCCGTACGATCAATACTGAATTTTGGTGTCGGTGGATGTAAATACTTTTAGGTGTGTATGTATTGGTGATTGGCTCTTATTACTTTATCTCTTGATGTCTTATTTAACCATACTGCTAACTTTTTTCTCCAAGGTACTCTGGTAATCCCCTAAATTTAAGCATCTTTACCTCATTCTCACCTCAAGTCTTTACCCTATCCACACCCCAGTCCTACGTACTCCTCAGACCTATTAAAATAACTTACCCCACCCCACTCACTAGTTCCCCTATACTTTATAACAGGTGTGTTTTTATACCTCCCCAATTCACTTCCTTGACTTCCGAGTCAACCCTTCTCCCCATTATCAGAGAGATCCCATCACTTGAAGAAATTGAAACTCCTCAAAACAGCTACTTGCTTGGTATCATACTACACAGTGAAAATTCTCTCAAAGAAAGCTGCTACTATTGGTGCTAATCATCAGCTACTCTGTTCCAGTTGAAACAAAATAGTATTTGCGCCTATAGCCTCTCAAATTCTCACAGAACGGTCTGGCATCCCTAGGTCTGTATTGACCAAATAACTCCTCTTCACAACGAAGCAAAGTCATAAGAAGCTCCAATTACTCTAACAAGAGTATCAAGGCTGAAATAAAAGACAAGTTCTCTGATTCAGAAAATGAGGAAAAGGGGAAATAACTCTCAAATCCAAACTTCTCCACCTAAGGACCCCATAGCTGGGCCCAAGATGAAAACCAAAGACATTGTTTCAGCACTATGATTAGTAACGCAATCAAAGAGTTGAGAGAGGAAATAAGGAAAGAGATCAAAGAGCAATTTCAAGAGATGAGAAACAAAATCTACAGAGATATTAAGGATCAATTCCAGGAGACGAAAGATCAGCTGTACAAGGATATTGACATTTTGAAAAGAGATGTAGCAGAGCTATCAGGATTGAAAAACATGGTTAACCAATTCAAATCTTCACTGGAAGACACAAACACCAGAGTAAACTCTAATGAAAATAGATCTTCAGGGCTTGAAGAACAAGTATCGGATAATGAGGATCACCTAAACAATGTAGAAATCAAAGAAGAAAAGCGAGATAAACAGCTTATTTTACATAATCAAAACATCCAAGTAATATTTGATGAGATGACGCATAATAATCTGAGAATCATTGGCCGGGAGGAAAATTCTGAACAGCAAACAAGGGGATTCAGGAACCTTTTAAGCGAAATCATAAGCGAGATTTCCCTCATTTGATGATTGATCCGGAATACCGCATTCAAAATGCATATAGAACACCAAATAGACCTAATCAGAGGAGAAACTCACCAAGACATATCATTTACAAATTGAATAACAGAGAAATTAAAGAGAGAATTCTAAAAGCTGCTAGAGAAAAGCCCCAAATCACATTCAGAGGCAAACCTATTCGAATCACTATGGATTTTTCAGAACAAACAATGACTGTCAGAAGAGCTTGGAACAATATCTTTCAAGTGTTAAATAATAACAACTTTCAACCAAAGATAATATATCCAGCAAAACTCAGCTTCAAATGCGAAGGGGAAATTCAATATTTTAATGATAAACTCATGCTTACAAGATATGTGAACACTCATCCTGCTCTACAAAGCATTCTCAAAGACGTTCTCCATTCAGAAGAGAATGGCAACAAATGATAAATCCTTAAACAAGCGCAAGTCAACAATTATACAATACAAAAACTAACTTTCAAGATGACTCAAAATCCTGTAATAGATACAAAGTCTGTGAATCAGCCTCCC
>PVKS010008823.1:0-66600 GCA_004027875.1 Aplodontia rufa
CCCGGGTTTAGCAAGCCTACTCCTCCTCCAGGAACTGATCTACGAGGTTTCCCCCTCACCGCACTTACATCATACTTGATGGTGAGCGTGATGGGCACAGTAGGCAACTTCTGAGCCCAGTCCACTGCTGCCTGGGCCAGGAGGAAGGCCATGTAGTCTGTGGCCACTGTCACAGCAGTGGCCACCAGGAGCAGGGCAAGTAGTCCCAGCCTCAGGAGACAGCTCAGCAGCTCCTCATGTGACAGTTTTGGCTGGGCTGTTCGGAGCAGCCAGGTGGGTGGAGGAGCCACTAGGTGTGTGGCTTGGACCTGGGCCAGGTGCCGGGTCAGCTGCCGTGTCTCATAGATATTGTCAAACCGCAGGTCAGTCAGGTAGCGATAGAGGTACCAAGCAGATTCCAGCAGGAGGCCCAGCATAAACATCCCTGTGGCCACCTGCTGCATCCCCAGTGCTGCTGCCTGGGCCAGAGACTCCATGGCAGAGAAGTCCTCCAGGACCCGCAGAGTGACTCTGAGCAGGTGAAGCCGGAAGGCAGAGCCATCGCCCAGGGTCTCAAATGTCAGGCCTCTGCTGCCTGCCTGGCCTGTGGGGCCCAGGGCCCTGGATGCAGCATGCAGCTGGTGAGTGGTGTTGAGCAGGCTCTCCAGGGAGCCCTCAGTGACACACCTCAGCACCTGTCCAGCTGCACCCATATTGGCCAAGACATTTGGCACCACAGCCATGGTCAGGGTGGCAGTACTGTAGGACAGGAGCAGCCGGCGGCCCTGCTCTGTGCCCAAGGTGGGCAGGCTGAGTGCAAACAGGCAGCGGATTGGGGGTATCAGACCCAGCGCTAGGAAGACCAGGAGTCCACAGGCAGTGGCTATGCCAACCGAGGATCCCAAAGGATAAAGCCAAGAAGAGACCAGCCCGTGACAAACCAGTCCTGCTACAGCAACAGCCAGGGAACCGCACAGGAGGAGCTGGGTCAGCAGCTGGCCACAGCTGGCTGGGACAGGCTGGGAGAAGGCATCCCATGCAGCCTGCAGTGGGTCAAGGGCCTTGCAGATCCCCAAGTGCCACAACTTCCACCTGCACACAAATAGAGGGATCCTCCATCAGATGGTGGGTGGCTCTGTCCGTCCACTGTCCCTGCCCCCCCTCAAGGCCTGCTAGCAGACCCTTGTGGCCACAGGGATAGACACACTTTCCAGATGGACCAATCAGAGCTACCCACCCTACCCACGTGAAGCAAGCTGAACCAATCAAATTTACCAACCATACAGTTTCCAGACGGACCAGTCACCCACCCTATCCATGTGAAGCAAGCTGAACCAATCAGAGTTACCAGCCCTACCCACGTGTTTCCAGATGGCCCAATCAGAGTTAACCACCCTACCCACGTGAAGCAAGCTGAACCAATCAGCGCCTCCCCCAGGTTCTCCTTGAAGTTGTGGGGAAAGAGCCCAGTTTCCAGGCAGCGCCTGAGGATGTGGATGAACGTCCGGGCTGCCTGAGTCCATGATCACAGTCGTGAGGACAACTGGCCCAAGAGACTGAGTCTTGAAGCAAGAAACCCAGATAAAAGAGAGAGAAAGATCAAGGAGTGGCAGGGGAGAGGGAGAGACAGAGACAGAGAAGCTATTTCACTTGAGTTCATTATCTTTGTGGCCCCTGCTGTCCCCTTTATACTTTTGGGACAAGATAGTGGACCAGTTAACCTCTGAGGAAGTATTCTACTCTATCATCCTTGTACTTGTTCATTCAATAAATATATATTAAACACTGCTGTGAATTAGCCCCCGGAGAAACAGGATTGAACAAAAGCCCGCCTTCATACAGCCTACACGCAGGGATGGCAGCTTGACCCCGAGAGGAGCTTGAACTCTGGGCAAAGTCAGGACTTGCAGACTGTGGGGCACGAAAGGAAGCAGGTTTGTACTTGGGCAGCTAGGAGCACAGGGGTGCCTTCCTGCGATGGGAGCTCTGTGCTGGGCGCAGGATCGGGTTGAGCAGGGAGAGGAGAAAGTCCGCTGTGAACTCTACAACAGAAGATGCTGATTTGGCCAAGGAGGGGAGTGGCCAAATAAGTCAAATAGATTAGACCAACACCTCCGCTGGGTACAGAAGGAGGTGCACCGAGTAAGGCCGCTTGGATTTAGTCACTTGGCAGGGGCACGATGGGCCAAAACCCAATTAGAGCAGGCCCAGGAGAGAGTGAAGAAGAAGGGAAGACACAGGTGCAGACCCCTCTTTCAAGCCATTTTTGCGATCAAGGAGCAAAGATATGGCCCAGCAGCAGGGAGGCGAGATGAGAGCAAAATAGTTTGTTTCAGGTGGGGTAAGGACAGCATGTTTGAGGGGGAGATCCACTGGAGCCAGATCCTTTGAGGGGCAGTGGGTGGGAGGGCACACAGATGTTTCAGAAAGGAGCAGGCCCACTTGTCCTTAAGAGCTGGTGGACAGGCAGAGGAAGTGTGTAAAGCGAGCTCTGTGAAAATATCATCTGATATACGCAGGGCAACGGTTAAGGGCATCATCTCTGTTTTGCTTGGATTCAGATCCCTGCTCCTCCACTCACCAGCTGTGTGGCCTTGTTTCTTAACCTCTTGTGCCTCAGTTTCTTATCCATTTTGGTTACATCGTAAGCAGCGTGAGCAATCATCTATCATTAGAGTGTCAACTCCTCCAGGGCAGGGACTTTGTATCTTTGATCACTGACACATTCCAAGTGCCTCCAGCAGCATCAGATATGTATGGGCACTCCTAAATCGTCACTGAGTGTGGCGTGGTTGCTTCTGTTTGCTCAGACCCCCAGGAATCAAGGTCAGCAGTGACCATAGGATGCTGGAGGAGGTGACCGAGGCTTGAAAGCAAAGGAGAGGTGAAGCATAGTTGCCTGTACATTCGGCACCAAGACGAATTAAGTCATGGGCTGCACACAGAAGTGTGCAGTCAAATTGGGGAGATATTTAGACAGAATATTAGCATGGGAGTGCACCACAAAAGGACTCTCGGGAATGGTAAACCTGGGTCTGCACCGGGGTAGGGAAGGTGGAGGGTCACTAGTATTTACCTGAGTCAGGAATATTCCCGGAAGAGGTGAGATTTGGTCTGGGGCTGAAAGGACGAGCATTGGTTCTTAGGTGGGGAAGTGAGATTGGAAGTCCCCAACAGAAGGAGCAAAGTGTGGGAAGGTCCTGTGTTCTGACTACTTCCTTAGGAAACGGGTTGGATTGGGGAACTTGAGCGTGCTGTGACGCAGGAGGCCACAATCCTGGGGCCCCCAGGGCTGAATCTAGTATTCACATTTACTTTATTTTATTTGCTTTATTTTAGTCCTTGGTTGTGTGTGTGTGTGTGTGTGTGTGTGTGTGTGTGCGTGTGCACGCTGCCTTCATCTGGAAATAGGAAGTTTTACATTGAAATCAGGATTTCTAGTGTCTCCTAGGAGAGCATCTGGGTTAGGGTTCCTGCCTTTGCACCAGGCAGCCAGAGCTGTGTCCCCTTTCGTAGGCGTCACCCTAGGCTTTGCCCTATTCCTCAATGTAGGGGTTTGCATGCAACCCCGGGGGCCTCACCCAGGACGCCCCCTTCCTGGCCCTTAAAGGCATTTGGATGTGGGACTGAATGCCCCTCCTATTGTCCAACTAGTATTTGGAACAGGGTAGCTGTTGAAAACCAGCACTGTGTCACATTAGGAGCCACGTTCTGTGCTGGGAATTGTAAAGGACAAGGACGTGAGCCGCTGTTTCCGAGTGCTCACTCAGAGCCAAGCCCTTTGCATGTATCTTCTTATTGAATTCTCATGCTATTATCATTCCTGTTTCACAGATGGGGAAACTGAGGCTCAGAGAGGGGAGGATTTACCCACAGTTACGCAGCCAGGGAGTAGAAGACCTTGAAGATTGGGCTCATAGTCGTCATGACAGACTGCTGACTTTTCTCACCTGTGACCCTCAGTGTCCAAACTCCCCAGACTCACCTGGTCCTGATGAGGTGCTCAGCAGCTCCACAGAGGCTCCTCATGTCCCTGAGCAGCAGGTAGTCTCTGGCCGCTGTGGCAGGTGGTGAGGGTGTGGGAGAAACCCTGTTGCTTCCGCTTTTCCACCCTTTAAGCTCTCCTGGCTGCCTGGACCCACCTCCTGGGGGTTGGGTGAGCTGCCTCATCCTCTCCTAGTAGCCAGGGTCAGTGGAAAGTGTGGGAGGAGAGAAGAGAAAGATGTTTCCCAAGAAACGTCTGTAATCCTGCTAGCAGGAAGGTAGAACTTGCCCCATTTTACAGAGGAGGAAACTAAGGTTCAGGAAACCATACGGCTCATTAACAGTAGTGCAAGACAAAGAACTCTGCTCCCTTCCCCTCTGTCCCTTGTGTCCATTGGTATGAGCCCTAAGGGAGCCTGATCCCTGACTCTTGAGGGCTGAGAACCCAAGGAGACAGAGGGATTCCTGCTAAGACCAGAGATCTATGACTAGCCACTTCACTGAGCCGCTGTCCTATTGCCTTGGAGGCAATAAATCAGATCTAGAATGACCTTGCAGTGTGTCCTGCATCACAAATGGCGGGCTCAGTAGGCATTGATTTCCCATCTGCGCCTTCTGTGGCAGTCACTGCCTTGCTGGCCCACTTTCTGGCTATTCTGAAAGCCGGTTCCCACCTAGAATATAGAGACGTCTTTCCCGGCATCTCTGTACCCCTTTACTGTCAGCAGGACTGAACCCTCAGCCTCCTACCCCATGGGTGGACCTATAGCAGACACAGCCAGGTGGAGTTCCAGACAGCCTGGCATTTCCCCTTAAAAAGACATGTTTCCTGGGTCACTTGTTGAGGTCTAAAGAGTAGATTTGTGCAGCCTGGATAAGGGAAGTGACATAGTCACCCAATAACTCAATGAGACACCTGTGGCTAAATCTCAGAAGGCCTAAAACCCCTCCCAGGCCATGAGCCCCTCCAGGAAGCCAGGAGCCTCCACTTTGGCAAAAACCAGATGTCAAAAGTAGCCCAGGAGCAGCAACCCATGTGCCTGCAGAGCTGGCCAGGGAAGCTCATGCACAAAGCAGGTTGCGTGGGAACAGAGTGACCACTAAGAACAGATTCCTTTGGAAAGGGCAGCTGCTCCTCAGCTCCAGCCAAGTGCTAAAGCCTCATGAAAAATGAGACCCACATTGCCAGATTTTCTAGTTTTCCCACTTGCCAGTCATCCCCCCTTTTTATGTAAAAAACCTCCAAGTTTTTAAAGCCAGCTTTAAAAATGAAAAGAAAAGGGCTGGAGCGGTGGCTCAGTGGTTGCGGCGCCTGCCCGGCATGCGTGAGTACACGAGTTCAGACCCCAGCACCACGCACACAACAAAGTCTCAGAGCAACAAAGACCACATGAAAAACTAAATAAAATTGATTCTCTCTCTCTCTCTGTCATTGTCCCTTTCTCTTAAAAAAAAAGAAAAAAGAAAAGGGCTGGAGCGGCGGCTCAGTGGTTACAGCGCTTGCCTGGAATGCGCGAGTTCAAACCCCAGCACCATGTACAAAACAAAGTGTCGGAGCAAGGAAGGCTGCATGAAAAACTAAATAAAGAGGATTTTCTCTCTCTCACTGTCCCTCTCTTAGAAACATCAATAAACAACAACAAAACACCATGGCAATGACTCTTTGTAACGGGTCTGTGGGCCAAAGCCAGAAGGAGGGCCACCACTTGCAGCCTCTGCAGGAGGCTCCCTTGGGCAGCTGTCCAGCTGCAGGAGCTTCTAGCTCTCCTGCTGAATTGCAGGGGCCCTGGGCTGGAAGCAGCGGCCCTGAACTCAAATGCCCGTTGCCGTGGCGTGTGCGCTTGGCCAGACAGCGATCCTTTCTGGACTCGTGCAAGGAGAGTGCATTACCTTCTTCTTAGGGTTGCTTGAGGAATCAGTGAGGAATCGCACGGAGTGTTCAGTAAGCGGTACATAAACGCTCCCTCCCATCTGGCTGGCAGCTCTGCCTGAGAGCTCCAGCCTGCTCGGACTTGCTCCTGCAGGCCTCTGGGATGTCCTCGAGGCCACATTCGCCTGGGTCCATCACATAGGAGAAGCCAAGTCATTGACGTGGTCAGAAGGGAATGGTCCCAGAAGACTCCCACCAGCATTTGCCCGGTTTCCACACTGAAGCAGACGGTTGACTGGTTAAGAAGCATGTAGATGTTTCCAGAAGGCCCACGGGGCTATGTAAGATTTGGGGGATGGGGACTTAAGAAGCAAAAGAGCAGGAGAGGTTTTTAGCTTTTCTTGGAATATGTGGGCAGTCACCTCTGCCCATCTAAGGTTAGCCTGACCTCAAGGCCCACAACATCCGGAAGGGGCTTCTGAATCATCAAGAAAGAAGCATCCCTATTGAGGGGAATTTCTGTGTAAAGGATTCAGAGCCATAAGACGGAGGGGAAGTGCGGCCTTCGGCTGTCTCTGGAGAGCTTGGTCTGGAATGACAATCAGAGGTCCACAGAGCAGTAGTGTTGTTGAGTTTTTTAGCTTGTGGGTGTAGAATGTGGCCACATCCAGATGGTCTGAGAATACAGAGAGGGCTGCCTGGCAGAGACAGCCATTTAATATGATTTCCCAATAACCACAAAAAACTGAAATGAATTTTAGTAAAACATTTTTTAAGAGAGAGAGAATGAATCAATTTTATTTATTTTTCCATCTGGCCTTTGTTTCTCCTACACTTAGTTGTGAATGTGGTGCTGGGGTTCAAACCTAGGGGCTTGTGCATGCCAGGCAAGTGCTCCAACCGCTGAGCCACCACTTCAGCCCAGTAAAATATTTTATTTAACCTAATATATCCAAAATATCATCCTTTCAACATGTTAAAATATAAAATATTAATAGGACATTTTCCATTATTTTTTCGCATGCTGAGGTTTTAAAATCCAATATGCGTTCTATACTTGTGACACATCTCGATTCAGAGCAGCCACATTATAAGTGTTCAATCACCACACACAGCCCGTGGCTCCTGTGCTGGACAGGCAGATACTGACCACTTCCATCCTCATGGAGAGCTGCACGGCCATGGAGCTCCAGGCCATGGCAGCCGGTGTCCACTGAGGCCAAGGTGGACCTTCCAGATCAGGTAGTTTAGGAATGAAGGTTTCCAACCCCTTCTCAGGCCAGGAAGGTGGCAGAGCGGGAAGAAGAGAGCCAGTGTAAGGTGACACGGAGTTACGGGGCCTGGTAAGTGGGAGTCAGCTGCAAGCAACTGTTGCCAGGTGGCCATCGGGGCCCACATTGCCAGATCTGTAGGTATTTTATTTCCCAAGACAAGAGGAAATCCAGATTTTAAGTGAAATCTGAACTTTAAAGAGTAGCAACCCATGAATAGTTTAAAACTCCCAGTGGCAGCTCAGTGGTACGGCGCTTGCCTGGCATGCACAGGGACCTGGGTTCAATCCCCAGCACTACAGACACAACTAAGTGTCAGAGCAATGAAAGCCACATGAAAAACTAAATCAAACTGATTCTTTCTCTCTCTCTCTCTCTCTCTGTCACTGTCCCTCTCTCTTTAAAAAAAGAAAGAAAGAAAAAGTCCTAAAGAAAGAAAGAAGCAAGCTTCCTGGCAGGGGGCGAAGGAGTGGACTGAGGACCAGACACAGAGCCTGGGACCACCAGAGGGCGACCTGAGGTGGCGGAAGCCTTTGCACCACATTTGAGTGGTCTGTTTCTCTCTCCCTGCTCATGCTCCTCCCTCCCTGCCCTGGCCCTGGGACGTGGACCTGGGCAGGCTGCACGAAGGCTCATCCCCTTCTACCTTCTGTTGGGGGGAGATGTAAGATTTCATCTTACAGGATTTGGTTGAAGCCTGGTGCCCAGATATTTGGTCCAAGGTTATTCTGGATGTTTCTGTGAGGATTCTTTTGATAAGATTAACACTTAAGTGGATTTTGAGACCAATTTCCAGAATGGCGGTGGGTCTCACCCAATCAGTGGAAGGCCTAAACAGAACAAAATATTGCCCTGGGAGTCAGGGGGATTCTGCCCCAGTTGGCCTTCAGATTCCAACTACAACTCCTTCTTTCTTTAAGGAGAGAGGGACAATGAGAGAGAGAGAGAAAGAGAGAATCAGTTTTATTTAGTTTTTCATGTGGCTTTCGTCGCTCCAACATTTCACTGTGTATGCTGTGTATGTGGTGCTGGGGCTCGAACCTGCATCCTTGCACATGCCAGGCAAGCGCCGCAACTGCTGAGCCACCGCTCCAGCCCTTGCAACTCTTTCTTGAGTCTCAGCCTCCCCTGTTAGATGTGGGACTCACTGAGAGTCCACAGTTGTGAGCCGATCGCTAAGGAGCCCTCTACCTTCCTTTCAGGGAGCTACAGAGCAGCCCCTCCTGATCCACACCTTCACTCTTTGAGTGTCATCATCCACAGTCCAAAAATATGAAATGGAGAATCTCGGAAATCAACAATTCACACATTGTAAATAATTTTATAGTATATTGTTCTTAGTCGTTTTTATCCAGCTCTTACTCTGCCCGATTTATAAATTAAACCTTACCATAAATAAGTATATACAGGAAAAAATCTGTACACAGGGTTTGATAATATCCAGTTTTCGGCCTTTGCAGGGGCCCTTGTAGCCGTATACATGCACACATCCTGTTGACCCGTGTCTCTGAAGAATCCCGACTGCCCCAGCACGAGAGGAGAGAAAGCAGAGTGAGGGAAGAAGAAGAGGCCTCAGGCAGGCCTCCCTGCAGTCGCCTGGGCTCCCGGTGTCCCTGGACCAGCCATCAGGAAGCTTGGTCCCTTGAGGGCGGTGCTGGGAGGGGCTGCCTGCTCCCTCCTTCCTCAGCAGGATGCCATCGCCCCACTCTCGGTTCACTCTGTAAACAGATCCTTAGCGGACTCTCCTCCAATTACAGGTTTGTTGCCTTCTATTTCCTGTTGAGACCTGACCACGGACCACCGGCTCTCATTCTCAGATTGGAAACCCAAGCCATAATAATGGAGGGCCCTCCTCAAGGTCACCGCATGTGGGGATGGAGCGGGAGCCCAGCACAGCTGCCCGCACTGCTTGTTCAATGACTTTCTTTTCACCTGCTGCTCCTCACCTCCCGTCTTGGGCAGACCTGTCCCCGTCCCTGTCTGACACCAGTGTGCCTGCCTGCAGCTGTCCCTGCTTTGCGCTTCCGCGGTGTGTTTGCAAGGCTGTGTTTCAATATTCCCCCAGTGATGGTTCCTAGCGGCCTCCAGCTCCTCGGACTTCAAGAGTGCCTGGTTATCCTCGCCACTGTCTCCTTAGGGACCCTTGGGGTAGGTGGCTGGGCTCTCAACCCGGAAGAGGAGGACTGGCTCATGGGGAACACCGATGACAGTCCCCTTGTCACTGCCGAATCTCTTGCCAGGCTCACGCCCAGTCTCAGGGCAGAGCTCGAGGGTTTGCACCCTGCATCCACCACTTACGACCACTCGTCTCGGTTTTGCCCATGTGACTGGCATAGTGTTCCGTCTTATTTAGATTTGCATCTCCCTGATGATAAACAAGGGTGTCTGGCCATCTCTCCACAACCCTTTAGCCAGCTAGGTATCCTCCTTCCGAGCTGCGTTTCCTATTCTCACTTGCTTTTCTCTAGAAAGCTATGGTAGGTGATTTCCAAAGTTGGTGGCACCAACCCCTTTGCGCTTTCTGACCTCCCTACTGGAACCCGCTGCTCTCGCCAAGCGGTGGAGTCTATCACCCTCCCTCGGATCCGGCAATTCTGTGGCAGAGTTAGTTGATGTCCTTGAAGCACAGAGACCTTGGAGAAGCCACCTGAAGAGGGCCTCTGGAGTGTCAGCGGCCATCACAGACATTCCAGCCCCAGCTGGACGCTAAGTTCATTGACTCGGGTCACAAGAGAGTGAGCGGGAGCCCAGCCATCCCTGCAGGACTCTGTCCAAATGCAGAAACACGAGCCAGTGAAGCTGTGTTTCAACGCCCACGTTTGGGGATGGTTTGTCACATGCAGCTAGGATAACAAAATAGTTGGTTTGCTTTTGTCCTTTGTTTTTTTAAAGAGAGAGGGACAGTGAGAGAGAGAATCAGTTTTATTTAGTTTTTCATGTGGCTTTTGTTGCTCCAACACTCCATTGTGTTTGTGGTGCTAGGATTCAAACCCGTGCCCTTGCACATGGCAGGCAAGTGCCAAAACCACAGAGCCACAGCTCCAGCCCCTGCTTTTGTCCTTTCTTTTCTTTTCATTTTTTTCTTTCTTTCTTTCTTTTTCTTTTTTTTTTTTTTTTTTTTTTTTTTTTTTTTGAGAGAGGGACAGTGAGAGAGAGAATCAGTTTTATTTAGTTTTTCATGTGGCTTTTGTTGCTGGGACACTTCTTTATGTACGTGGTGCTGGGGTTTGAACTCATGTGATTGCATGTGCTGGGCAAGTGCCATCGCCACTGAGCCACCGCTCCAGCCCCTGCTTTTGTCCTTTCTAACCTCAGTTGCTCCTTGCATGTTCCAGATGAGCCCCTGGCATATCTCCAATGAGCTGGATCCACAGGTGCATTTACAACACTGCTTTGTCCTCTGTCCACGGTCTTCTCTCTTGCTAAGAATGGCAAAGTCCTTCAGCATCAGGGGCCAGTAACATCCAGTGAGGGAAGTCCCGGGGAATGGAAGAGGGTGCCCCCACTCCTAAGAGGAGCTGCAGAGGAATGGCACCAGCCAGAAGCAGAAGAAGCGGGACTTCCTGAACCCCCTGAAGGCCCCACTGAATGGAGGCCATCCTCCTACCCAGCATGTCCTCCCCACAGACCCCCCCACCCGCCTCCTCTCCACCTCCCACGTTGGATGACTCCTTCTGGTCTCAGCCCCAAGCTGCCTCCTCAGGGAAGTCCTCCGGACCACCGTGGTCTCTGAGTCACTTTATCCCACTGGCCAGTTTCGTTTTCTTCTTAGCCTGAATCATGACTCAGAGTCATTTCATCTATTTGTTTATCTTCCTGCTAGATGCAAGTTCCATGTCACAGATTGTAAATAAACACTTGTTGGACGAATGAATGGGAGAAGTGAACCAGCCAGACCTCAGAGGGGAGGTGCAGATCCACCCAGAGAATGTTCACCGAACACGCGGTGTGCGCCAGAGCCCAGCCCGAGGACCAGAGCTGCAGCAGGGAACCAAGTCAAATTTGGGTAGGAGCCAGGCATGTATTTGGGTACAGAGTGCTCTCGGCAGAGGGAATGGCATGTGCAGCTGCCCTGAGGCAGGAGAGTTTGAGTATCTGGAGCGGAGAGGAGGGGAGAGGTAGCAGGTGAAGCTAGAGGGGTCCAGGCAGCCCTGGAATGTGGGGTTTTGTGGCTCTCTTATGTTCAGAAAGGCAAAGACTCTCCAGGGCTGGAGTTGATTGGCATTCTTTATTTGACAGAATTTTGATCGGAAGCATTTGAATCACTACTCCTCTGGTTACAAGTGCATGTGTTTCTCTGTATGAGCGTCTCGCTGTCCCACACCAGGGCACCCGCGCCCAACCCCGGGGGGCTGAAGCTGCGGTTAAAGACTGCTCTCCAGGGAAGGAAGTGGAGCCCGGCCTCCGGCTCAGAGTGGCCTCCGCCCTGCTCTCGGGAAACACCTCTGACTCAATTGAGCTGCGCACAGAAGCTTCCATCCCGGGTGCTGTCAGGGAATCTCAGCCCTCTGGGAGTGGGAAGGGGAAGTCAGGGGTTCCTGCCCCCACCCTGCTGATGCTGGGCTGATGCCCCGCCCTTTTTAGTGTCTGTTGGCCCAAGCATTGTGCTGTTCAGGGGTTGTCTCTGGTGACACAGGAGGATGCCATCCTCCTCCTCCAACTCCAGCCACCTGCTCATGGGAAGGTCTCAGTTTTCCCCATCTGTAAAAGGGGATTACAACGTTTTTGCCTGCCTGAGGCATTTTACCCTGGCCATCTACACAGTCCTGACTTGTCTTTCGACTCTTCTTTCACCCCTGAAACATGTGGTCTTCGCTTAAACATGCTTACCACCTGGGATGGGGGCGTCCCAGACCAGCTGCTGGGACAAGAAAAGGGTGGTGACCTCCAGCCATAGAGGCCCTTTGGGGCCACATGCAAGAGGGTCCTGTCTGGAGGGCCTTGGGTCACCTGTGAGAGGGAAGGCCCAGGCTTGGCCTGACCCAAGAACTATGGCCAAACTGAATCAGTTCAAAGAGGAGAATTCTGAACCTTGTGGGTGGAGATGTCAGCTGGGGCTTCTCACACTCCCTTGGTGTGCCTGGGGCCTACAGAAACAGCAAGGAGGCTTTGCACAGTCCCCATGTCCTCTGGAAGTCATCGGTTCCTCCCTGTCTCTAGGGATTGAAAGTAATCTGGGTATCCACAGGGTAACAGCCAAATAGCTGTTCCAGAATGGGCACCAGCTGAGCAGAACCCAGCCCAGTCAGGAATAGCATCAGCATCCTCAAAGCCTCCCAGCCAAGGGGTCCTTAGAGATAAGATGGTCTCTCCAGAGTAACTAAAGTAGTCAGCTGTGCTCATGGGGACGGCTGGCCTCTTGTCCCAAGGGTACCGAACAAACGCCATTCTAGATTTGCTCCTGCATCCTAACCACAGAAGAGCTCACCAATACTAGGCCTTGCTTCTCAGGCTTTGAACTGCATGAGAGAGAAAGGGGAGGTATCAGATAATGAATCTGCAGGTCCAAGTGGACCACTGGAGGTCACCCTTGCTTTTCTGCACACTGGATTACAAAAAAAGAATTGCTTTATCATCCTGTAGGCTCCTAGCAGCAAGTGACACTGAGGAGGGCCCAGCCCAAGAGGAATCCCCCAGAAGGGCTCAGAGTGTCCGGAACGTGTTGTTGGCCAAGGTGGGTGGCAGTTCTGTGGTGTTGTCTGAGTGGATGTCGGCCCAGGCTGGGAAGGTGCCCAGCTGGAAGATGCTCTGTGCCCAGGTATTCATGGCCAGGCTGAGCAGCAGGACGCCCATCAAATTCATCAGGAGGCCTGTCCGCACCTGAAATGGAGCCCAGACCGAGGGAGGGGTTAGCACAGACCCACCTTGGGGATGAAAAACCGAGGCGCAGAGACAGGAAGTCACTTGCCTAAGAGCCGACGGCTAGGAAGCGATGGTGGAGACATGCCACGAACCCAGGTTGGTTGATTCCATGTTTAACACTAGGGGATTGTCCCTCAGAGAGCAAGTGTGCCCAGGCACCGAGTGGTCCCTAGGTGCCAGGCACTATATTATGTCATTGTCACAGGGTCATGCCATTTAACCCTGAAAGCAACCTTACAAAGAGTTTATTAATCCCCCTTTTATAGAAGAGGGAAACGAGGCGCAGTGAAGTTGGCTAACCCAAGGTCACAGCACTTGGAAATAATCTTGTTTGTTCCTGATGCTCCCTCCTCACCCCCAGTGCACACACACAGACTAAATCCTTCTTGATGGACAAGTTCAGCCCCACCTGGACCTGCAGAGCACGAGCACTGTGCGGGTCCAGGCAGGGCTGTGCTTGCCTACTGAGAGGAATTTTTCTCCTGGAAATTCTGCCTCTGCCCCTCTGCTCCCTCTTGGACCCTTGGATGTCCTCAGGTTGAAAACCTCTGTTTTCTTGTTGGGAGTTTCTGCTTGCTTCACCTTAGTGTTTCCCAGGCTTGATCAGGTGGGGAGAAAGATATTCCCTTTTCAATGGTCTCACGAGGCTACTGCTAAAGAGAAAGCCTCCCTTGGGGGCTCTCAGGGCCTCCCCTGCCCTGCCAGCTGTCCTCTTCAACAAAGAGGCCCAGAACCTCCCGCAGGCAGCTGTTAGCAGGGAGACTTCTTATTCTGTTTTTATTTCTGTGCTCTTATTTTTAAACTTACCTTCCACTGCAGGTGACACTGTTTTTCCATATGCACATGGGCTGGACACTTCTCTTTTTAAATGCTCTTATTTAAGTTTTAAGACACATGAAGTTGATTTAATAAAATGGCTAAACGAACACTGCCACGGTGGTTCCTGGAGAGGACGTGCATCATCCTCAAGGTGGGGTGCAAACTCAGGTCAGGGTGATGTGTGCTGTGCAGGCCCTGTCCTGCCTTTGTTCCAGGGGGGGTCTGAAAGCCCCTGGTACCTTTGGCAGAGAGAATGGCCAAAGTGGGGTGCCTGGGGAAGGGTTGGGTCTCCCAGGGTCCTGGGAGCCTGGCTCTGAATGCCTGCTGGTCCCACATCGGTTCCTTTAGTTAGCAACTGAACTGTTGCTCTGGGGAGCAAATCCCGCAGCTGGTGAGTGGGCTGCTGATGGCCTCTATGTCACTGCCCCAGTCTGCCCCTTGGGGTCCAGCCTGATCCTCTGCCCATTGCCTGGCACCCCTCCCCCTGCTTCCGGGCTGCTGCTAGGAATGCCCAGACTCACCATGTCTTTGACCAGCAAGTGTCCGGAGGCAAAGGCGATTGAGTTGGGGGGCGTCGAGACCGGCAGCATGAAGGCATAGGAGCAGCCGATCGTGCCCGGGATCATAAAATACAGTGGGTGCACTCTCAGGCGGATGGCCTGGACCAGGAGGGGGACCAAGGCACAGACAGATACAGATAGCACACAAGTGCGAGACACCATTGGAAAGAGAATGGCACAAAGAAACAGAGATTGGTAGAGTGACAGAGAACCACAGGGACACATGAGAGACAGACATGCAGCCAGAAGCATAGAAAGAAGTACAGGCAGAAAGAGAGGCCAGCGGATCGGAAGAGGCAGACCAAGAGAGGAAGACAAATATTCCCAAGGTCAGTGCATCGCAGGGCCACACCGTGGTCCCACTGGGGAGGGGCTGGGGAAATTTACCTAGGACTCCCCTCAACAGAACTACCCCGGGGGGTTCCCCGCCTCACCCAGAGGAGCTGACCCAACAGGCCTGAGTGGGACCTACGATGCACTTCCCCAAATTTCCCAAGTGCTGCTGCTGCCCCTGGTCCAGGACCACACAGGGATGGAGAAGCAGAGCACTGAGGTGACAACCCCATACCTGGTCCTTCCCTCAGCCAAACAAGTCCAGCAGCTGCCTCTGGGCACCTTTGGCTGGCCTGGCTGGGTTTCAGTAACGAGAGCCCAGGTCACTGGCAAGCACTTCCATGTTTCCAAGACTTGTGGAGTAAGTTGTCTATGGGTTGGCCTCAGGTAGCAGGCACCCGTTTGTCACCTCTCCTAAGTGGCATATTCACCTACTGTTCATGTTGATCATCTCTCTGGCATTTTACTTAAGATAGGACACTTGGGCCCCTGTAAGGCATTTCTGTAATCCAAAGCATGGAAATTTTCTCAAAAAGCTCTAACATCACCCTCTTTTGGTTTTGATGAGAAGCAAAACTCAAGAGAATGTGTCCTTTGGGAGTCTTTTCCAGCAAGAGCTGGCTCTGTGCTCCCTCCCCTCCCCCATTCACCCACAGCACCCTCATCTCTCCCTACTGTCAGGCCTTCAGGTCCCAGAAAGGGTCTAAATCCACCTTCACTTAGCAAGGTTTTCAGGGGTCCCACACCACACTGCTGGTGGAAGGCTAAACTGGGGAGTCACTTTGAAGGGCAAATTGCTCCTATCCAACATAAATGCACATGCTCTTTGATCCAAGAATCTCAGCTGTAGGCATTTCTCCAAAAGTAATGGAGAAGGCACAGCCTGTGGGCAGCAGCAGTCTGGAATCGCCCCTATGTCCATTAGCACAAGAGTGCTTAAACAAATCAGCTCCCCATTTAGATGGGAATCTTCTCCATCACTGACAGGAACGAGTGTATCAGTGTGCAGTATGGTGTGATGTCCCTTGAAAACTCATCCATAAAACAAGGAGACTAAACCTCGAACAAGGCGGGGCAGGTAAGAGGGCTGGCGAAGCGCTATTTGCATGCCAGGCACATATACCATGTATATTTGCAACATTACTTTTGTCAGTTTGGGATTATACTGAATAGTCCTACGGCTAGGTTTTCTTCATTCTGTTTAAATGCAGAACAACGCTGACAGATTCCTAACCCTAACCCTTGTGCATTTGTTAGCACGCGCTCTCCCGATGGTGATTATCCATTTCTTTGCGCACAGTCCTGGAGTCACCTTGCTTTAGCACTTGCGTCTTGTTCGCATGTGAGGATGAACGTTCTCTTCCTTTGCTCTTTTTGTCTGCATCTGGTCAGGTTTTGCTAACCTGCTACATGAGATGCATTGCTGTCTCTCTCTTTCTGTGCTGAGGACCAGCTGCAGTGAGGTGGAAATTCTGTTCCTTGAGGATTTTCCAGCTCTCATCTAGCAAGGGTGGGTGCTGGATAAATCACTCCAGTCCCTCTGCGATGAACCCACCTGGGGCTGATGAGTTTTAGAGCAGAGGTTCTCAATCAGGTACGATGTGTTCCCCAGGGGACACTTGGCAATGTCTGGAGATATTTTGGACTGTCACAATTTAAGGAGTGAGACTGGCCTCTGGTGGGTAGAATTTTCCACTTAATCCAAATTTGACAACTTGTCTCTTCTTAGAAGACTCTCAATGTCTGCACCAGTTAATTCCCCCCCACAATGAGGGTGTTTTTGCACTTTGAAAATATTTACTCAGATTATGCCTTTCTCTAAAAAAAATCTAATTTTTAAAAAATTACTCTGGTTCTTACTCTTTTGTGCATTTTGGAAGACAGCAGTGGCAAACGTCGGAAGACCCCACAGCAGGGAAGAGAGTTCTGACATTGCACTGGGGAAGGGTGCTCCCCCCCACCCCTCCCGCCACCTCTGCCCCAGGACCCTTACCAGCTCCGCCAGGACAGGCAGGAAGATGATGATGGTGGCCGTGTTGCTGGCAAACTCAGTGAAGAAGGCGATGACCACAGTGATGAGCACCACGGCCAGCACTGGGGGCACATTCTCCAGGGGGTGCAGCTGCCCGCCAATCCACGCCGACAGCCCCGACTCCTGCGGGTGGGCACAGCCTTCACACCAGCCCACCCAAGCTGCCCAGAGAGGGTTGGGGGTATCACAGCAGTGACAGTGCTGCCCCTTTATGGACAGGGAGACCCAGAGGCAGAAAGGGCAGCTGGCACAGCCAAGGGCACAGCCTCTCTGCTTCTCTACGAGCCAGGGGACAGAAGCCCTGGGTCCCCATAATCCATTTGGTTAGAATCAGAAACCGTCTCTGTTGGTTCTAGTGGGAGAGGGGGATTGGACCCTTCCTGATAAATCTTATCCCCCTAATGATGGCGATTAATCAACAAAATACTAACAATTACTTATATAAAAAATTCATTATTGTTATTATAGAATAATATGTTCATGTGTACCAAAATATATATACAAGATATACTATACATCATCTATAATATAAATCGTATATACCAAGTGCAACATAATGATTACTAAGATGTTTATGACTGGTGACAAGGACACTTATTATAGTGGTAATACAAATGCTAGCATTATTCCCATTGTATTATTACCGTCCTAAGAACTATCATTACTGAAGCTGTTGACTCCCCCTACCATCCTGTAAGGTAGATTTGATTGTCCCTGTTTCACATGGGGGAATCTGAGTCTGTAAATTTTTATGACTTGCCTGTCCCCCAAATAGTGACTGAGATATACATGTGACTTTGTAAGCTACCACGCTTCTGGAAACCTCCCTCCCTCCACACCTCCCTCTGTCACTCCACCTCTCAACTGAGAGCAACGAGAGCGAGAGCCATCCCAGTCCCCAAGCCAGGGAAGGACTGGAAGGAAGAGCACCCGCAGCCCCAGAGCCTCTCTGCCAATGCTGCAGAATTGTGGGGGTGCTCTCCACTGACTTCTCTGGGAATCTCCAGCCTAGAATCTGCAAGCCTGACCTGTGCTGCCCCCTGGTGGTGCCACACAAGTTCACAACGAACTGCAAAGGCTCCTCCCACAGCTTTTCTTGTTAAAAATCACAGAGGGACAGGTTTAGGAACTGGTCAAGGACAGAGTTGGATCAGTCCTCTAACTAACAGAATCAAGCGTATTCCTACCATCGTCCCTTTACAACCCAGTGTCCTCTGGTACCAGCATAGCACCATATTGCCAAAGAAACGGTGTACATTTTCTTTCGTGTTGAATCGAAAATTTGCTGCCTATTCAGAACTTAAAACTTCAAAACGGATTCTAGAACACAGATTTATGTTTATTTTGTTTATGTAAATAAAATAATACACTTGACCCTACAATTTGACTTTAAATTCCTGTTTAATGCATAAATAATAACTGCTTAAAACACACTCTTTTGGGGCTGGAGCAGTGGCTCAGTGGTTTCAGCGATTGCCTGGCAAGCGCAAGGACCCGGGTTCAAACCCCAGCACCACGTACACAACTAAGTGTTGGAGCAACAAAGGCCACGTGAAAAACTAAATAAAGTTTCTCTCGTTCTCTGTCTCTCTCACTGTCCCTCTCTCTTTAAAAAATAAAATAAAACACACTCTTTTGTAGCAGGGTCCTTGCACAGGGGCTTGCCTTGGACATCTACAGCCTCTGACAGCCCGACACAGCCCCTCCTCTGGCCAGGCGGGAGGGGCGCCTGCCCATGGGCTGCAGCTCTGGCAGAGACCATCAGGGTGTGTGTGCTGAATGGAGGGGGCGCTGAGAGGGAATGCCAATGACCTGCATCTTGGCCTCTGAGCTTCCGGCTTCCCGCCAGTGTCCCGGCAGCCCCTTCCTGCCAATGTCCCTGCAGCCACCCAGGTCCTGGGCTCAGCTCCTCCCTGGAGGGAGGTCTGGCAGCTTCATGAGAGAGGAAACCCCCAGCTCCCTTGAATTCTGTTGGGGACTCTAAAGGGACTTCACCTTTCTTTCCTTTGCCATTGGAAGCTGTTTCCTAGGAAACACAAACCCAGTGTTGCCAGGGAGGCCGGGAGCCAGAGAGAGCCAAGGTCAAAGGCAGCAATGACCAGAGGATGAGAAAAAGGAACCAGTGTCAGACCGAGTGTGCTTCTCAGCCTTTCTAGTTGTGCCATCCTGGGCACGTAGCTTAACCTCTCTGTGCCTTGATTTCCTTATCTGTAAACCGGGGACAACAGTGGTGCCTGTCCAGGGGTCACTGCTGGGAGAAGAGCCCCTGGTGAATGCCCAGGGCACACCCGCCATGCTCAGCAGCATCGAGTCACGAGATGCCGGAACGGCACGACACAGAATCACCCAATGAGAGGTCACCTGTGTGCCTTGGTGGCCCCAAAGATGACGAGAAGACCTGAGGACATCGTGCAGGATGGGAGGAAGGGAGACTGAGCTGGCCCAATGACGCCCTTCTTCCCCTCCCTTCCTGCTTCTCCCAGACCCCCTTCCCCTGGTCTCTTCTCTACCTCTTGTAAGGAGGGTGCGGTGGTTTCAGGTCTGGGTTATTGAAAATCTCTTAAAAGCCTCAGAAAACATAGCCACCTCCCCCTTTCCATACAGCCCCAAATAAGAATCTGGGGAATGAGACCAGTGAATTGGATTAAAGGAAGGAAAACAGCAGGGTATGCACCTGTGTGAGCCCTCAAACCACTGCAGCCTTCACACGCTGGGTGACCCTGGGCAGGTTACTTAACATCTCTGTTTCTTGATTTCTTTAAGTGGTTGTGGTAAGGATTGAATGAGTACAGGTAAAAGCAGTCCTTGGACTTAGTAAGCACTGAACCACAACACAGCGTTACTCAGAGTCATGGGGCACTCTTTTAAGTACTTAGCTAATATTAACTTATTTGATCTTCACAGCAACCCATGGAGTGGTAATCCAGGTCTCCACTTTATGGCTGAGGAAACTGAGCGCAAAGCAGGTAAGGATTTGCTCAAATAAGTGAAGCGACTCAGAACTCAGGGTCGCCCTGAAAGGTTTCAGTGGGCTCCTTCTCCAACACCATGATCATGGGGTTTCCAGCAGGAAACGGGATGGAGAGGGCACAGGTGCTACTCCCTGTAGGGTTTGCCCCACTTTGATTCTGTACCGAGCTTCTGTAACATCAGTCTGCAGAGAAGTTTGCCACAGTGACGTTACGCATGTGAAGGCAGCGACTGTCTCTGCGATGGTCCCACAGGCACAGCGGCAAGAGCTGGTTTAGTGCCTGTGTGTCCTGGTTCTCTTTTGGGTACCTTCCCTATATTGCTATCAATCTGCACGATCACTCATAGATCACAACTATAAATGTTTGCTGAGCATCCTTAGTACCAGGATGCTTCTGGATACCTGGACCAGCGGTGGGTGGGACAGCTAAGGTCCCTGTCCCCACGGAGTTCACATCCTCCTAAGAGAGAACACCAGTGAGCAAAGAAACAGACAGGATCCGTTAGAGGGTGGACGTGATGTAAGAGAAATAATCAGGGTGGAAAGAGGGAGGGGCATGGCAGGCGGGGGCCTCTCTAGTTATGGTGGCCTGGGAGGCCATTCCCTGGGGGCTGAGACCTGCACTTGGAGATCTCAGGAAGAATATTCAATGGAGAAAGGTTGGTGCAAAGGTCCTGGGGTGGGCTGGAGGAGGAGTGAAGAAGTGGGAGAGGAGAGGTCGGCGCCAGCATCAGGGAGGTGGGCGGTGCTGGGCCATGAATGGCCTTGCACAGGCCTGGGAGGTCCTTGGATTTGTGTTTACGCATATGGGGAGTCGAGAGCACATGGTTTTGCCGCAGAACCCTGCAGTGAGAACACTGCAGACCCAAGCTCTGTGTGCACAGCTCTTAGACTCAGCACTGTGATGGCCACACACCCAGCCTCACTGGACCCCCATACAATGTGCCTCCAAGCCTTGGGTGGCCTGGCTGTGGCCTGGCAAAGGCACTGGGCAGGGGCCAGGAACTGGGAAGTACCATAGCATTCTCGTCACTCCCAGGCTGGGCTTCAGCTGGCTGGGGACAGGATGGTACTGGTAGAGGTTGGGGGGAGAGGGGCGGCCACCACACAAAGGCCCCATTGAAAAGAAACCCTAGGCAGCTGCCCAGGCCTGGGCTAAGAGCCAGCCTGGCCTCCCAGCATGCTAGGCGGTCCTGCCACCAATCCCCACAGGGCCAATGACTCTCCACCACTGCCTACGCCTGAAGTCCCCAGGTTGCAAGGTCATCTCTCCCAGTCCCCTGCCTCGGGCCAGGCTGAGTTCAGATCACTGTGCTAAGTGACACTATCCTACTGAGTTGCTCAGGCCACGCACCTCATGTGGCCTTGGTCCTGACTTCCTCTTTGCCCAGCTTCCAGTCATGACAGCCAATGGCATTACGTTCTCCACCCACATTAACTCACTTCATAATCACAACTCTACGGAGGGGGGTCATTGTTAGTCCCATTTTATAGATGAGGAAACCGCTTAGTAACTTGACAAAAAAATCAAACATGAAGAAGTGGATGATCTTTATTCCAACCCAGATGATCTAGTTCTGTTACATTGCATGGCCTCTTCCAGACCTGAATAACATGTGACTTCCTCCAGGAAGACTTCCCTGATACACCCCAGGTAAGAGGCAATAGCATAAGAAGTCAGATTCAAGTTCAAATCCAAGCTCTGCTATCAATGAGCTGTGTTACCTAGAATCAGTCCCTTAACCTCTCTGGGCCTTGTAATTCCTAAAATGGACACCAATAAAAGTACTTTTGTTCAACTCTCATTTTGATCTCTTTAAATTCTGTACCACTGTGCATGTATTTTTAAAAAGGAATAATGTATATTTCATAAATAGTATGTCCTGGAGAAGCTGCATGTGGCATCCAGGTGCCTCCCGAGGAGGCCTTGTGCCCCAGCCCAGAGTGCAGCCAGCTCTCCCAGGCCCCGAGCAGACCCTTCTGGCCCACATTCATACCTGCTCCAGGGTGGCTCATGTCCAGGCCATGGACACTGGTATACAAAGGCCTGGCCACCTGGGATCAATCAGGACGCTACTGAAGCCTCCGTGGGCTGGGTCTGCCTCAGGGCTCCACTGCTCCCTCTGCCTTCCTCTCCCTCCACACTGATGACCCCAAGGGCACAAGCTAAGGACCCGCTGTTCGCCAGTCAAGCCGAGTCTGCTTCCTGCAGAGGTGGTGGCCTGAGGATGGGGTGAGGCCATGGGATGTGGCCCTTCTTACTGCCACGCCTGGGGCTCATTACTATCTTAGTTTCCTCCCATTTCTTCTGTAGAATAAGAACTTTAATCTACAATTTATAGATGAGAACCCTGAGCCCAGAGAGGTTAAGAACCCTGGGGCTGGAGCAGTGGCTCAGTGGTTACAGTGCTTGCCTGACGTGCGTAAAGACCCGGGTTCAAACCCCAACACCACATACACAACAAAGTCTTGGAGCAACAAAAGCTATGTGAAAAACTCAATAAAAATTAAAAATTGATTCTCTCTGCCTCTCTCTCTCTGTCCTCTCTAAAAAAGAAAAAGAAAAAAAAAACCTGTCCAATGTACCCTAGTGCAGTGTAGGGGAGCCTGGATTGTAATTCAGGTGCTCAACCCCAAGCCTGGCCATCAGAGCAGGACATACCGTCAGCAGGCGTCCTGCACTGTAACACAGCTGGAAACTGAAAACTAAAACCCAACTCAAAAGAAAAAGCAAAGTGAGAAGGAATTTTGGGTTTTCTTTGTCTTCGTTTCAGAACGATCCTTAGCTGCCTGCGGTTTTCAGCCTTGGTGGAGGTAGGAATGGGGCGGAGTCCAGGGTCAAGAGCTCTGGCTTTGGGGCTGGAGCGGTGGCTCAGCGGTTATAGCACTTGCCTGGCATGCGCGAGGATGGGGGTTCGAACCCCAGCACCGCGTACACAATAAAGTGTTGGAGCAACAAAGGCCATGTGAGAAACTAAATAAAACTGATTCTCTCTCTCACTGCCCCTCTCTCCATTTAATAAAAAGAGCTCTGGCTTCAAATCCCGCCCCGAGTCATAAACAAGGTGCTGTCAGGCAGCACCCACTGGTGCAAGGTCCTCTACACAGCACAGTGAGGAGCCTGAACTCAGAAATCAGAGTTCAAACCCAAGTTTATGACTTGGAGAGTTGCCTTTTTGGTTCTATACCTCAGTTTTCTTCCTGTAAAACAGGCCTGAAAGCATCATCCTCTTGGGGTCAGGGTGAGGATTGAGGTAACACAATAGAGATGGGGACACAGGCTGCACTGCCTCTGGGCAGTGACGACTGACCGTGAACTTGGCTCTGAGAATGAACAAGTCCTGAAACTGCAATGTGTGCCCCTCCACTGCCGGACCCCAGTCCTGGCCCCAGCTCTGCGCTCTCTGAAACAACACCAATAACAGCACTGATTCATCACTATTAATACCTAACATGCAGGGCTGGAGCGGTGGCTCAGTGGTATCGCACTTGCCCGTCACACACAAGGACCCGGGTTCGAACCTCAGCACCACATACACAAACTGTCGGAGTAACAAAAACCAGATGAAAAACTAAATAAAACTGATTCTTGCTCTTAAAAAAAAATCTAACATGCATATCACAGGGGGTCAAAAACATAGTCTCCAGAGCCAGACACCCTGGATTCTCATCGTGACTCCACAACTGTGTGACCTTAGGCAAGTTACTTAACTTCTCTGTGCAACAGCTTTCATATCAGTAGAGTGGGGACCATCAGAGCTTCTGCCTCATGGGTTTGTTGAGATTTCTGTGTGTTCGCATGTGGACAGAACGTTGAGTGACGTGCCCTTTCTCCTCTGCACTCACGGAGCCCTAGAGTCACCACACTGCCATTGCTCATACTGCTGCTGTACCCACCTCAAGTCCTTGAGGCTCCAGATCTTACCTCATGCCTCTCTCTCTGCCTCAGCAGGTGCTGAGCGTGGGCCCACCAGGCAGGGACCTTGATTGTCCCAATTTGGCAAAGAGGAAACTGTCTGTGCCAGGGCATCCCCTTGCTCTGTCTGGGAGCGGCTGCGGGACCTGCCCACACCTCCCACCTTGGCCCACGTGGTTCTTACCTCACAGCCCTTGGCCATGGCAAAGCCCCCTCCCAGAAGAAGGATGATGTTCCAGGGCACCGTCTCCTGGGCCTTCTTCCAGGTCAGCAAGCGCTCCGTCTCCGCGTTGGGGGCTGGGCAGAGAGAGGGACCCGGCGCATGCTCAGGGCTGCTGCGCCTGAGAAGGGGGCCACCTGCCTGCAGCCCCCTCTGTGTGGATGTCAGGCTCTGGCTCTGGAGGCTGAGCGTTAAGGAGAATCCGGCAAGCATCATGACGGGGTGTTTGCTCTATTCAAAATGAAAGTAGCTCAAGCCTTCCACAGCTTGAGAATGTTCTGGAACCAGGCACTCCACATCATCTGAACCTCTCAGCTGCCCTTCTGGTTAAGTGCGGTTTTTATCCTTATGTACAGCAGAAGAGGTTTGTTTGATTTAAATGTGTACAGAGAGGGATAAAAGAGGAAGGAAATTCAGAAAAATGAAACCAAGAGTCGCTCTGGTTCCTGAAATCATGGCATGGATTTTATTTCCTCTGAAGTGTTGGTGCCCTGCAGCAGCTAGAAGGGTGGGGGCAGTAAGCTTCCTGACAGGGGTAAAGGACGGACACCTCAGGCTTCGTAAGCCATCCCTGCCGCCTGGGCGCTAACTGCTCAGCAAAACCCTGATTACAAAAGCAGGAGGAGGGCTGGACCTGGCACATGGGGCTAGTGTCCCACTCCCCCAGCCCCCGGGGCCACAAACGGGCCTGGAGACAGACCCTCCTGAGCCTCGGCTGGCTGTGTGCCTTTGCAAAGTGCCCTGGCCTCTCTGGGCCCCATTTTCTCGGCTGATGCATGGCCCAGCTGTCCCCACAGAGTCCCTGCTGTTGCTGGAAATGACAGAGGCATTTCTGTCCGGCTGACAGCTTCACCCCCAGGGTCTAGAACTGAGCTACTCCATGAGTATCTGTCAAATAACACTGGTGGCACCTGAGCCTGGTGCCTGGTGGGGACTTTCTCTGCAGGCTGCAACCAGGGAGGCTGCGGGCGGCCCGGCTCCTTTCTGGTCAGGTGACCATTGACATATTTGCTTCCCTTTCCAGTTTCTCCCAAATTTTACACAGTGGCTTACCTATAAGAAGATTTTGTAATCAGAAAACAAAAATAATAAAAGCAGCTTAGTAAAATCCCTCCGTCAGTTAGCACGAGGCCCTCAGGGGTCACACACTGCCTGAAGATTCTTGGACCAAATGCAACACAAGTTAAGCCCAGACTTGGAAGCGGTGACTGGAGGTGGCAGGAGGCCCAGCCCTCCACCCGTAGGTGATAAAATGCTATTTTATTAAAGAGCTGGGAGAGGCCTGAAGAGGTGAAGCGACTCGCCCTGCGTGGCAGGCAAGGGCTGGACAGGGAGGGCAGGCTCTGCGCATGGGGGAGCGCGGCTGGACCATTGGCCACCTGTTATTAGGTCTCACCGTCAGCACGAGCTATTGCCCTTCTTACTGTGTTCCTGTCCAGCCACGCCCTTGCCATGGCTCCCTGTGAGCTCTGGCTAGGTGGGCCCTGCTTCTGGCTCATCTTCATGCTGGCTGGTGTCCAGAGCAGCGGCTAAAGGCACAGACTTTGAATTAGGTTTGAATCCCAGCTCTGATGGTCACCAGTTGTGTGGCCTGGGCCAGCGACTCTACCTCTCTGGGCCTGAACCTTCTCATCTGCACAGTGGGTGTACAGCACCTCCCTCAGGGACTTGCTGGTGAGAGGAAAGGGCTCAGGTGGGCAAAGGGCTGAGACAGAGCACGGCCCGGAGAAGCCCTGGTTCTTCAATGGACAGACAGACACCAAGTGCCTGCATAAGCCACGCAGAAGCCCCGCAAGGAGTCCACCCCTCTCCTGGAGAACTGGCATTGCTGCAGGGAAGGCAGGTAATGAACTACAAATATCAAACACTGGGGAACTTCAGAGCTATGAAGAAAAATAAAATATGGCAAAGGAACAGAGAGTGAACCCCAAAAAAGGAGCTTTGCTAGGTGGCAAAGCTGCTCTGGGAAGAAGGCATCTGGACAGAGCCCAAATGGAGTGAGCCCTTGGACCTCTGGAAGAAGTGCCAGATGGGCAGGCAGGAAGTGGGAGCTGCCACCGTCACCAACCACTTGTCAACCACGGCACAGTCCTGGCACATCGCACAGATCCACACTTGTTGGCTGACCACAAAGGAGAGAAGAAGAACGGAAGACTGGAAGATGGTTGGGTACAAAAAGAAAACCAAGGTTGCCCAGTTTCCGTGCCCTTTTTAAAGCTATCTGGGTGACTTTAAAAAGTTAATTTCTCTGCATGGAAACTGACCATCTGACCACTCTCTTGGCTCCAAATGTCACCTTAGCCAGTCTGCACAGGGCCACCAGGGGCCAGGGCAGAGCAGTACTCACAAGGTCCCCCCGCTGCCCCCAGGCAATGCAGGAAGCTGCAGCCCAGGGCCCTGGGCCCAGGTGGCTCGCTGACACTCCGTGGACCAGACTCCATGCCCACGCTTTCCCAGTGCTGCTGCTGCTGGCCCATGTGGCATTTGTTTTATAACTCAAGCTGGTTATCAACACTTACAACAAGGGAGATTTCATAAACAAGCCCAGATTTTTTGCTTCTTTTGAAAAATCTGACAAAACTAATCTTGTTTTCTTGCGTGCTGGTAACCGGCACAAACGGTGTAACATCTGCCCCCATTAAGTAGCATCGGCTGATGAGGTTTGCACAGACCTTGCCTGCTGGCCAGGACGCCAAGGGTCCTGACACTAGTATCATCCTCTGCTGCCATTTGCCTTGTGGGGCAGAAACTGTTTCAAAGAGGTGACAGGAAAGATGGACGAGGAGGGCCATGTGTTTCGTGAGACGCATTCCCCTGCTCTGCTGTGTAGGAGTGTGGTCTCTGTAGGATTAGAGTGGGCAACCCCTGATCTATCAGACCACAGAAAGCTCAGAGGCAAGTGGCATCTATGACACTCCCTCCTTCTCTAAGCAGGAAGCAAGGCCCATAGAGCACAGGAACCAGGAGCAGGGGTACAGTCAGCTACTCCACCTGCCTCCCACAGCCCAGCCAGAGAAAGCTCTGGTCATGAAGGAGCACTCGGGTATGGACAAGCTCCTGCCCAAGGGCAACCAAGCACAGGGTGGCCAGGAATCCACAGGCCTCTAGGAGGCCTCTAGGGGACGATCTTCCAGCGAAGAACAAGCTGGAGCAAGGAGATGCTTGCGCTCATCAAGTGGAGACAATGGTAACCTCGGGTGAAGGGTATGCTGGGGACACCCAGGTGAAGCAGAACCAGGGAAGGAGGTGCTGGGCGGAGGCAGATGCCCTGGGAGAGGCCCTAGCAGGGAGTGGGGTTAGGAAGAAGAGGCTGGGAGCAAAAGCTACAGAGAAGGGGGCTGGAGCGGTGACTCAGCGATGGAGCGCTTGCTTGGCATGCGCGAGGACCCAGGTTCAAACCTCAGCACCACGTACACAACTCAGTGTTAGAGAAACAAAGGCCAGATGAAACACTAAATTAAAATTTATTCCTTCTCTCTCTCTTTAAAGAAAGAAAAGACAAGAAATTACAGAGAAGCTGAAGCCATACATGAGCAAACACCAAAAGCAAGTCAAGAAACTATGTTCGGAGTAGCTGTGGAGCAGGCTGGTTGGAGGTGGGCAGGGCGGAGCAGAGAGAGCTGAGTCCTGCCCAGCCACGGAGTCCACAGCCTCCCCCAGGCTCGGCAGGGGCTGCTGCTTAGGACCCTGGGAGCTCCTTGCTTTCTGCTCAGTCCTCACCCCAGCTGGGATTCCCCTGCACAACCATCTATTTTTACTTTTTTTTTTTACAGTAGTAAACAGATTCTGACCCCTGTGTCCTGACTCCTATTCCAGAGCCCATCCCACTACCAAGGCCACGACTAGGCTAAGTCATAGCCTCCAACCCAGGTGGCAGGTGCTGGCGCCGCCTTCTGGAAGACATCTGCTGGACACCCAGTGGGGGTCACAAACGGGCAGTTACAAGGCCAACCTGAGGATGCAGGGATTAGGTGGCACTCGGTGATCTTTTTAAAATTGGGATTCGATCGCCTAGTTTAGTCAGTTTGCCTCCAACCCCAGGGCTCCCTATGCAGTTTAAAGCCAGTCTGATTATTTCACCTAGTTCCTTAGGCCTCGGAGTGGCACTTCCTGCCTTGGGCTGAGGAGTTGGCCCTTTCTGTCAAGGGGCAGAAAGTGAGTATGTTTGGCTTTGTGGGCCAAGAGGCAACATCAAGGCCATTGTGTGGGTTCTTGTGTAACTAAAGAAAATAAATTTCCACAACTTCTCAACTCTGTTGAGGAAGCACATGGAAATTTGAGTTTCATGTAATGGTCACAGGTCGGGAAATATTTTTCTTTTGAGTTTTTCACTCGTTTGAAAATGTGAAGACATTATTGGCTCAAGGGGTGTGAAAAACAGACAGCTGCTGGGTCTGGCCCCAGGACTATGGTTGCTAACACCTGTCCTAGACTGTCACCTGGGGTGGTCCCAAGTCCCCAGACAGTGCTCACACTGCAAGGGGGACATGCAGGAGCACTTGGTTAGTGCATGGTTGCTCCAGGTCACGGATGCCACATCCCAAGCCACAGTCCTCACGGAGCCCACTGAGACCCTGGCCCTGGCCATCTTACCTTTGAGGTCAAACCACCATTTGAGAGAGGGCCTCTGGGATGGGAAGAAGAACAAGATGATGACGATGGCCACCCCAGTGACAGCATCAGAAACAAACCTGCAACGAGAGGGCCCACAGCATGTGACCCTGGCTTCTCCGCAGGCCGTGGCTTGGCAGGTTTGCAAGTGAGGATTTAGGGAATTAGGCCTGCTGGGAAGGGGCCGCTGTTAGAGGCTGAGCCCCATCCTGCCCCCTCCGTGATCAGCATGGAGGCAGAGGCCCTTATCCGCAGCTCCCTGGGGCACTTAGACATTGCGGGAGCCAGATGAATGCTTCTCCTTCCAATTCAAGGACCCCAGGAGGAGGACCTGACCACAGCGGGAAGAAGCTGAGACAGAATACCTGTGTGTGAAGCCCCCATAAGTCACCCTGACCTGGACTCTGCGGGCCTTGTCCAGCTGTGCTGAGCTGATCCTGGCACAGGCAGCTCCCCAACACACATAGCCCGTTCATGCCAGCCGAGCCCAGATCCGCCCGGCCTCGCTCCCTCAACACCTGACTCGGCCTTGCAAGCACCCACAGTGTCATTTGGAGGAGCTTGGTAGATGTGAAGCCCTCAGGACAGGCCCCAACCTCAGTTGAGGAACTGGGGACATGAGAGAGCAGAAACAACCCCCCCCAAGGTCAGACTGTGGTCTGAGATGAGCCTTGAACAGTCTTCTCACTCCACATCCAATGAGACCCAGAGCCCCTTCCTAACAAAGCTCTTCTGGCTCACAGAACAGAGAGGATTGTACTCAGACAGCTAAGATGCTAGAAAAAAGGCCCAGTATCACCAGATTCAGAGAAATACAAACCCAAACTGATAAAATACCAGACTGTAAACTCTTAAAAAGGGGGATGCACCTGGAGAGGGGGTTGGGAACACACACTCGGTGTGGGAGAATCCACGGGCTTAAGCTTCCCGAAGGCAGCGGATACCAGGCTACAGATTCTACATGGGGACACTCCTTATTTACCCTCAGGAATAATGAGACTCATACATAGGTTCTGTACAGGATGCTCCTTATCAGTAAAGCGACACAGAAGAGTTTTGATAGGGACATGTTTAAATAAAGTGAGTTTCATCCATATTACAAATTCATCTGTGTTCAAAAAGACAAAAGATAACATCAATCTTTATGTATTGCCATAGAAATAGAAAAAGATACCTCATAAATTAAAAACAAAGCAAGGTTTTATTTGCAGTGTTGTACATAGCTCAATAAAGAAGTGGCTAAAATACACACTATGGAGCTCTACTCAGCTATTAGGAACCCCAGTATTACGATATTGAAGGTAATGGATGGCAATGGAAGAAATCATGCTGAGAGAAACTAGCCAAACCCAGAGAGTCAAGGATCAAGTATTTTTCCTCATCTGTGGAGGTTAGAGCAACATTCAGGCTAGGGTGAAACTGAGTCACACACATGTATGAGACTCAGCAAAGGCCTAGCAACACATATTCCAGGGGAACCGTAGGTATGTGGCGGGGCGTTGAGGGAGGAGAGGCAGGAGGGAGGGGAGAGGAAGGGAGGACAGGGAGGGGTCCAGGGGGAATCAACAATGTCGCTCTCTCTTTACTCACCTGAGAAGCCAAATAAGTAAAAAAATGTTTATAATCAAAGGGAAATCAGTAGAAGAAAGGGATCAGAGGGTGGGAGGATGTGCAGGAGGGGGAAAGTGCTGGGGAGGATTTTGAGGGAATTGGCCAAATTATATTGTCATATTGTGTGCACGTATGAATATGTAGCAATATGTATAGTTGTACATAACCCCATCGTTATGTACAACTATAATGCACCAATAAGAACTGCTGAAACAAAGTAAGATCCTCCCAGACTATAGAATGCTTTCAGGAGCTTCAAAACAATAAAGTAAATCAGAAATAGCAAGTTGTTCATGGTCATATTACATTTTCCAATTTTTTGTGTCATGCACACATCAATGTATACATGTGCATATTAATATATGCGTGCATATCTGGAATGTCACCCACCAAACTAGTCATTGTGGTTGTCCTGGGAAGCAGGACACAGGGTAGTTAAAGGGTGACTAACTGTTATTTTTGAACGTGGCATTGCTTGAACTTTGGTGAGTATGTATAATTTTTCTAATTAAAGAAGAAAAGAGCAGTTTGCAACACGTTCACCAAGATGATGCTCGGTTTAAAACATCTTATTTCAGTGCTGTTCTTTTTAGCTCATTGTTCTGTTTTACTATTTCATTGAAGTGTAATTAACACATGATATAATGTATCCATGATAATATAATGTTTAATATAATGTATACAAACTCTCAGGTTTAATTGGAAGAGTTTTGGCAAATGTATCCAGTCCTGTAACCAGCAAACTGATCAAAATGTAGAACAGCTCCTGGACAGGTTTTTTTTTTAAAGTCAGGAAAAAAATGGCTGTCAGAACTGAAGACTAAGATTCTGCGTGATTTCCACTTTCTCTGTATCATTGGAATGCTCATAGCAACCATTCTTCATCTGAAAAAAAACGACAGAGTACCTCCATTCTGGAAAAATAAAGAACGACAAGAACCATAAGGGCCACTTCACTCGGCTCCTCTTACATTGTTTCTACCTTATAACAACCTTCAGTAGGTCAGAATTTTGTCACCCAATTCACAGTAGAGACTTGGAGGCTCACAGGGGGAGACTCTAGAGCTACGTGGTCCAAGGTGGTAGCTGCCAGCCTTGTGTGGCTGGTGAGCCCTCCAAACTGGCAAGACCAAATTGAGATGTGCTTTAAGCACAAAACACACACCAGATTTTGAAGATTTAGTAGCAAAAAAAAGTAAAATATAATAATCTAGTTATACATCACTTAAGGGAGGGGAAACCTTCTGAAATATCTTCAGGCAAGGCAATCGTTATGCGAACATCATAGAGTGTCTTTACACAAACTGAACTGGCTACGACATCGCTATGTCATATGATCTTATGGGACCACCCTTGTATATGTGATCCTTCGATGAAATGTCACTGTTCAGCACATGAGTACATGTATAAATCGTGTAACTTATAAAATATATTGTTAATACTATTTTATCAGTTTCTTTTCACTTTTTAAAGTAGCTTTCTTTTTTGAGACAGAGAGAGAGAGAGAGGGACAGTGAAAGAGAGAAAGAATTTTATTGAGTTTTTCACATGGCTTTCACTGATCTGATACTTAGCTGTGTATGTGGTGCTGGGGTTTGAACCTGTGTCCTCGCACATACCAGGCAAGCACCATAACCTCTGAGTCACTGCTCCAGCCCCTTAAGTGGCTCTTCTTAGAAACATTTAAATACACATGTTTTATCATTCAAACCTAAACTCTTTTAAGAGGGAAGGAGGGAGTACTGATGATGCTGTGATGACGTGGGACAAGGGGTGTGAACCCAGTCACCAGCTCAGCTGTTTCTCCAGCTCCATGTGGCCCAAATCAGAATCCCCCCTCTTGACCTCCATCCCATGTCCCAAGAATCTCACCCTGCAGGGAAGAGGCTGGCCCATCCAGGCATGAACTTCGGGTCCCGGGTGAAGAGGAGGATGGCGAAGGCACAGAACAGGATGAAAACGGCCTGTTCCGCAAACCTGTGGCACAGATATGCAGGCACAAAGGTGACCCTGGGTTCGGGGGACGGAGCAGGGGGAGGGGGGCCAGGCAGGTGTGCTGCCTCTGAGAGAGCTGAAAAGAACCCTTCACTCCTGAGAAGTCCTCAGAGAGGGAGGGAGACTGTCCCAGGCCCCCCTGCTTCCCCAGGAGCCGGCCTCAGCATCATGTCACCCCCTCCCCAAGTGGCTTCTGTCACCATCACTGGGAATTTGCAAGAAAGTAAGAAACAGAGACCAAGGCAGAAAAGTGGAGAGAAGGAAACAGAAACAGGTGGGCGGAAAGAGAGAAGGAACAATCCTGGACAGACAGACAGGCAGGCAGGCACATCCAGGAGACAGACAGACACACTGAGCAGGGCACACGCAAAGAAGGGACAGACACGGCGAGAGGGGTACACGAAGGTGGAAAGAGAGAGAGAGAGACTCCCCAGATGCAAGAGGAAATGGATGCTGATGTGCCCATTTCACAGACTGGGGAGCAGGACCCAGAGAGGGTTAGTACCCTGCCAAAAGCCACACAGGAAGTAATGGCAGAGCTAGTACTTGGACACAGGCCTGCTAAAGCCTGGATATTTTCTCCCATAGGTAATAGGCGTTAAACAAGGACCTAGAAACCATTGGAGATGGTGTCAGAAAGGGCGCCTTAGATGGGAACGGGGGCATACCTCAAGGAGATTTGTGGTTCCAGGGCTCTACCCCAGTACCAGAGGAGAAGCTGCTAGTGAGCCAATTCCCATCCCCCAGGTTTTCAGGTCATTAGTCCTGGCTCAGCCAGGGCCAGGCCAGGAGACAGCTCTCCTGAGAGTCTAATGCCCGTCCTCTCCCCACCCCAAGTTCCCCACGCACTTGATGGGACCCAAGTTCTGGAATTCTTCCCGAATCACAGCCCGAGCCTCATCTTCTGCCTTAGCTCTTAGCTCAGATTTCTTCTTTCTCCAGCCTCTGAAACAGAGAGGGAGATTAGGAGCGGCCACTGCAGGAGTGTCTAACTTCCCACCTGTTCCCCCAACCCAGCCTGGCCAAGCCACATCATCTCTGTTCTGTGACACCTGATGCCTGGTCTCCCTGCCTCTGTCTTCCCTGGCTGATCTTTTAAAAACATGTAATGATTTTGATCATCTGACTCTGGGGTTTAAAATCCTCTTGTGGGTCAAACAGGCACGTGAATAAACGGACAAATTGATGGAACAAAATAGAACGCCTAGAATTAGACTCAATCACAAATGGGAAAGGAATGATAAAGTGGTCTCTCGGATTGGTGTGGGAAAGTGGGCTTTCAGCAAATGGTGCTGGGTGTACAGGTTGACAGAATGGGATTGAGAGTAACTGAAAGCTTCTTAGACCATCAAAAGCACAGCCAACCGAAGACCAACACACTAGACTTCATCGAGCCTTCTTTCACGTCTGCAGCATCCCAGGGCCTTTGTACTTGCCCTCCTAGTTCCCTGGAATCTTCATCCTCACCGTGGGTGCCCTCACCTACAGGGCAAGCTCACCTAGGGTAGGCTCCGTCTCTGCCTTGGCCACAGTGCCAGGCACCTTGCGGGGGGCTCAGGGAATTTTGCTATGTGAAGATGGAGCAGGGAATTGGCCTGAACCACACCTATCCTGCACCCAGAAACACCCCCCTCGCTGGGCTCGCTCTACCTGCGTTTCCTCCCTTACAGCCTCTTCTGAAGCCAAGTAGAACAGATGCTTTTAAAGTGACAGAGACTCTAGTTCAGTTATGCCCTTCCCTCATTTAGCCTTCACATGGGCCACAGCTAGCTCTCATCCTCAGTCCACAAGTGAAGAAATTAGAAGCTCAGGAAAGCCATGAAGTTGCTTAAGATGGCACCAAACCATGACCTGAACTCAGGCCCATCTGAGTCCAAAGTCTGGGCTTGCTTCCCTGGCCTGCACTGGGCTTTGAACCCTGATTTTCTGCTATCAGAATCCTGGAAGGCTTCTGAGTCAACCAACATCACAACAGAGCTCTCATTTCAAAGCATTTACATCCCTGCTCAGAGTCGCTTCTACTTGTCCCATTTCACACATGAGTCAGTGAGGGCCTGGAGTGGGGAGCAGGTCAGAGAATAACATCATGCTATGCCCAGCTGTCACCCCAGCTCGTAGCTGCGTCTCCTATTTCCCAAACTCCCGGCATTTGTAACCTCCCTTCACCAATACTGCCATATCTCCATCCCTGGCTCCTATTTACTTAATACTTTCCTCCTAATGGGCTTATCATTTAATTAAAGAATTATTTAAGTAGAGAAATATATGTCACACCCAGCAAGGGGATGTAAGAATCACTTGTCACAAAGAGAAAGTAAGCGTAAAAATAATGCATGGGGCCTGGAGAGGTGGCTCAGTGGTTATAGCGCTTGCTTGGCATGCACAAGGATGAAGGATTGAACCCCAACACCACATACACAATAAAGTGTCAGAGCAACAGAAGCCACATGAAAAACTAAATAAAATTAATTCTCTCTCTCTCTCTCACTGTCCCCCTCTCTTTAAAAAAATAAATAAATAAAATAAATGCATGAAAGCAAAGCACTGTTATTACCTTTTGGCTAGATGCCATTATTGGCTTAAGTCTCTAGGCCTGAAGCTTGCTCTTTGTTATAAAAAATGTCAGAGAAATGTTAAGTCTTCTCTAGCACCCAGCTGAGACTTTCTTCTTAGGTCAATTTGATGAGGGTTGATACTGGAATATTTTCCCCATTCCACGATTCAGTATTAATTTTGCTCTCAAGCCACTCTGAATTCTATTCTGTAGCAGGGCCCCAGAGAAACCCTGTTACCTCCTCTCTTCTGGTCATGAATATTTTCCTTAGTTAGAGAACAATTATTAATGACAGGTGCAATAACGGAGGGCCTGGGGCAGCAGGCAGGCCACCATCCAATCCTCACATTCTTATAGGTCAAGACGTGAGTGATTTGGATCTCTTGTGTTAGGCAACGGAGCAATGATTACAAGAGAAATGCTCAGATCCCCAGGGCCAGAATTCCATGAGTGGATCAATCCACATGATTCACATGATGGGTTAATAATTTGAATGGTCTGCTGGCTGGTAACTGTGGAGAGGGAAGCACATCACTGGGACACGGCCTTGGACCATATCTTACCCCTGGCTCCACCCTCCATCTCTCTGTTCCTGGCCACCATTGGAGTGGCCTTCCTCCGCCACACCCTTCCACCCGGATGGTCTGCCTCACCTCAGGTCCAGAGCAGTGGAAAAGGCCAACCGTGGACTAGGACCTCTGAACCTGAGCCAAAATAAACCTTTCCTCCTCGAAGGTGTTCTTTTGGGCATTTTGGTCAGAGACGCAAAGCTGACGACCACATGACATGACATGATGACAGCGGATTAACAGCTGTCTTGGGTCCTCAAAGGGGACATCAAGACTCAGGCTGTCCAGCCCAGGGAGGCAGGAAGCTGAGAGCCCCACAGTTCAGACTGGCTCTGAAGCGCAGCTTCTCCTCCCCAGCCTGCTGCCCCGGAGATAAGGAGAGTACCTCAGGCTCAGTCCCCCGTAGAGGAAGGAGATCCAGAGCCAGCCCGCCAGCAGGAACAGCAGCATGAGCGGCAAGGCGAAGATGAACCAGGAGCCAAAGTTCACCACGTCGCACTGTGGAAAGAAACTGCGGAAGAGCAGGAGGTGAGGGAAGGCCAGGGACAGCCAAGCTGATGGGGCAGGCCAGGGGTCCCAGCAGCAGTGTCCAGAGGGGAATGAGACGGTCCCTGGGAGTTTCCTTCCCTTCTGCTGGATGCTGCGTTCTGACCCAGCGGAGCGTAGGGCACGGGGGTCACATAGCTGCCTCAGTGAGTGAGGAAGCAGGACAGGCAGGACCAGAGTGTAAATGCAGGGCTTAGCTGCCGAATGCTCCCTGGGCTCCACGCAAGAGCACTGGCCCAGCAGGCCCCAGCACGGGTGAGGCCCAGAAGCTGGCCATTCTCTGAGACAGTTTCCATGAATGTGGCAACCAACAAAACACATCCGTGGGGCTGGAGCAGTGGCTCGGTGGTTACTGCGCTTGCCTGGCATTCGCAAGGACGCATGTTCAAACCCCAGCACCACGAACACAACAAAGTGTCCGAGCAACAAAAGCCATGTGAAAAACTCAATAAAATTGATTCTCTCTCTCTCTCCTTCCCAAACAAATAACAAACAACACACACACGCCCGCGGGCTGCAAGCTCGGCCCTAGCTCTAGAGGTCCACACACCCTGCGCTCCTGGCCCACACAGTGGTGAGGTCCACGTTCTTCCTCTGCTACGTGGTGTGGTGTGCAACCGGGAAGGATGCAGGGCAATAACACCCCGTGCTGTGAGGACAGGACAGGCGGATTCCTGAGGCTTATTCATTGCAATGATCTCTTCTGCAGGAGAGTGCGCTAAAATGCACCGAGTCTGAAAAATGTGTGGCCCCTTGTAGCCAGAAACCCTGTTACTAAAAATATACCTTAAAAACCAGCGACCAAGTGTGGCCAGGAAGGTCGTACTACATTGGAAAGGAAAAACTAAGTTCTAAGATGACATAACACAAATGCACTCACAGACCTTTAAAATAAATGACAAATACCCCAAAGCATGAATAGTTATTTTACAGTAAACACACGTGAACAAAAATATTAATAAACTAGGCAGTGGAATTCTGAGAGGATTTTTTATTTCCTTCTTTCTCTTTATTTATATTTTTTATAATGACAAGTATGCCTCTGTAACTAGACAAAAGAAAAATAAAAATATTAAAAATTTAGCAGCTGTGTGGTCACATAATTCATAATAAACAAAATAATAATAAAATGAAAACAACCTCACTGCTCATGATTAATAAAGTATGACACTTACTCGGAACAGGATAATTTGTAGCTATTAAAAATTGTTTTTATAAAATTTTAATGTTAAAATCAGGTTTGAAAATAGTACAGGGCTGGTGATGTAGTTCAGTGGCAGAAAGCTTGCCTAGCATGCATGAGGTCCTGGGATGAATCCCTAGCATGCCAAAAACAAAAACAAAACTATATCAACAGTCTAATGATAATAATGTCAAACACACACATATAATCAACATACAGACCCACCAGAGATTAGAAGGAAGTCTTGTATAAGTGGAATTGAAAGCATTCCATATTTCTAATTTTTTCTGTTTTCTAAATGTTTTATAGTGTGCCTATTTCATTTGATAATCAATATAAACCAATAAGATGTATTTTAGAAACAGGACTAAGAATCAGGAAGAGCAGCCATTTTCCTTTAAATGGAAGAGGTTTCGGTTTACAGTCTTTCTACACCAGAAGGTCCAAGTTTGTGCATGCAATTTGCATAAATGTAAATGTATTTGCATGCAATTTGCATGCAATTTACTCAAAATCCTGTGTATTTGGCATTTTTGCTTAACAGCTCCAGGGCTTCTTCCCTGGTTTCTTTTCAGGTTGGAACAAAATCCTGCTCACATCATGGTAAGCAGGCAGCCTGGAAACTGGCTGACTGCAACTTCGCTTTCCCAGGCTCCCACCCCCAACTCAGACCCTGGCCCTGTACCCAGGGCCCACAGCTTCCTGTCCAGCCCTGGAGCTGGGCTTCAGCAGGCCCCAATATCAAACACCCAGCCTCCTCGGCAGTGGAAAACTAAGAAAACAGAAAGGCTAAGCCTAGATTCTCCTGCACCTAAAGCAGGACCATCTTGATCTCTAATTTTTCATTTCCTGACCCAAACCATGAGGCATAGCCAGGCCTTGATGGAAGATTAGAGACCAAAAGACACCTAGGGTTTAGTAAACCCAGTGGCTTTAAACCAACCAGTAAAATGTGCTCAGCCCCCATTCCACACCTCTTAATTCAGAATCTCTGCGAGCTAGGCCCCCTCTGTGATTCTAGGAGGCATGTACAACCAAGAGAGTCAGTTTTTTATCATCAGATTTTAAAATGAAAGAATTTTAGAATCTGAGAATATATTGACAATTCAATTCAATTCATTTACCCAGGAGAAGGTCAAACATGGGTGCATGTACTGAAAATTTCTCATGAGAGTTAGTTTGGTGGGGGCATAGCACTTGTCTAATGTGCCCTGGGTTCTAGACCCAAAGCCACAAAAATCAACCAAAAGCAAAACAAAAAGTATGGTGTAAGAGACCAACAGGAGCTGGAGCGGTGGCTCTGCGGTTAGAGCGCTTGCCTGGCACGTGCAATATGCGAGTTGAAAACCCAGCACCACATATACAATGAAGTGTCAGAGCAACGAAAGCCACAGGAAAAATTAAATAAACATTGTTTCTCTCTGTCTCCCCCCTCTCTCTCACTGTCCCTCAATTTAAAAAAGAGAGAGAGAGAGAGAGAGACCAACAGGGCTGTTTCCTCCATCATCCTCACAGGTTTTGACTGGTTGAGCACCAGGTAAAGAAGTTGGCAGCATTTGCCACCATGCTGAAGATCAAAAACTGTTTGTTGGGCTGGAGCGGTGGCTCAGCAGTTACGGCGCTTGCCTGGCATGCACCAGGATGCAGGTTCAAACTCCAGCACCACGTACACAACGAAGTGTGTACGGAGCAACGAAAGCTACATTAAACATTAAATAAAACTGATTTTCTCTCTCTCTCTAAAAAAAGCAACTGCTGCAGTTTGCCAAAAGCTTACATTTGCATCCTGGAATCTGAAAAATATAGGTAATAGATACAGGATCTTGAAACACTGAGTTCTTAAACTTTGAGAAACTAAGGGCTTGGGAGAATGTAATGAAGTCATGCAGTGGAAGAATCCATCTCCTGCCTCAGCTGCCAACTACCCTGTCATTGTCTGAACAGAGTGTGGGGACACGGCCTGCTCCACAGGAGCCCTGCTCATGGTTGGAGGCCTCTCTCGGCTCACCCCAGCCACAGGCCAGTCGCAGCTGGGGTTTGGTTTGGGCTTTTTATTTATTTATTTTTCTTTCTTTCTTTTTTTTATTCCAAGGTTTGAACCCAGGGGTGCTTAGCCACTGAGCCATGTCCCCAATATTTTTTATATTTTATTCTGAGACTGTCTTGCTAAGTTGCTCCAGCTGGCTTTGAACTTGCGATCCTCAGTCTCAGCCTCTGGAGTCGCTGGGATTACAGGTGTGCGCCACCAGCCAGCTGGGGTTTGTTTTTAAAGCATCACATCAATCTTCTGCTCTCCCCTCTCAACACTTCCCCATGTCACTTAGAGGAAACTCCGGTCTCCTTGGGCTACTGCTGGGAACCTTTTTCCCTCTCACTTCCCCTTTCCCTAGGCACACCAGCCCGCCTTGTCTTTCTTTGGATGGGGTCTTGCTATGTTGCCTAGGCTGGCCTTGAATTCCTGGGTTCAAGTGATCCTCCCACCTCAGCCTCCCAAGTAGCTGAGGTGAAGGTGCTCCCCACCACACCTGCCTCTCCAAGGTCTTTGCTGTTCCCTGAGGTCGGTCCCCTGGGAACAATATCTCCTGAAGACCCTGTGTCTAAAATGCTCTTCTGACCTGTGTCTGCACAACTCATGCCCTCACTTGAGATCTCTGCTCCAATGTCACATTAGCAGAGGGGCAGATGACCCCGACCAATCCATTACAATACGACACCACTCTTGTCACTCCTACCCTCTCTCCTTTATTTCTTCTCACACATACAACATGTATTTATGTGCTGTTTTGTTTATTGCCTGTCTCTCCGCCAAAATGGGGGAGTTCCCCATAGGCTGAGAGCTGCTAGACTCTGTGCATCTCTGCATCCCTAGAGCTTGGTCAAACAAGACCTTCAGTCTGCGTTCCCTCTTGCTGTTACCTCTTGAGCTGGCCAAGCAGGATGAGGTTGGGGGCTGTGCCCGTGAGGGTGGCGGTGCCTCCGATGCTAGCTGAGTAGGGGATGGAGATGAGGAAGCCCTTCCAGATGTTCCTGTGATATTCCTCCTCCTTCTTGGAGTCAGCCGGCAGGTCCAGGGGCGCCTCCACCTCTTCAGGGTGGCCTCTGCTTCAAACATTTCAGAGAAGGCACTCAGAACACAAAGAAAGAGCTGTGAGGGGTCAGATCCAAATGGTCTTTCCAGAAGCAAATTTAGCATTGGATTTTTTTTTTTTTTTTTTTTTTTTGGATACCAGGGATCTAGCCCAAGGGCACTTAACCCTTGAATCTCATCCCCAACCCTTTTCATTTTTTATTTTGAGACAGGGTCTCATTAAGTTGCTTAGGGCCTCACTAAGTTGCTGAGGTTCTTTGAACTTGCGATGCTCCTGCTTCAGTCTCCTTAGTGGCTGGGATCACAGGCCAGCACAGGCATTTCACTCTACAAATTTGTCTAAAAGAAATGAGACGCGTGCCTCAGGTGTGGGAACAGGTGATATTCAGTATAATTTAAATCAAAAGCAAAATAAATGTCCATTAAAAAGGGACTCACTAAATAAAGATGATCTTTTTTTGGATGGCACCAATACAGGTATTGAGATGGATGGCTGAATGTGCGATCATTAAGATATAGGTGACTATTACGCAGACTCAGTGAAAAGGGAGGTGACAGTGCCATTTAGATTTTCATTTAAAATATTTATGCTTTCTGAATTGTAATCATTTTTAGTGATTACTAAAAATGTAGAATGGTATATACAAAGTTGTTTTGGTCCCTTTCTGAGACAGTAGAATTATGGATTTTTTTCTCTTTGATATTTCTCTCTCTCTCTTTCTCTCTCTTAGTTATAGATAACAGAATACCTTTATTTTATTTATTTTATGCAATGCTAAGGATTGAACCCAGCATCTCACACATGCTCGGCAAGTGCTCTGCCACGAGATACAACCCAAGCCCCTCACCTCTTTGATTCTTTACTCGAACATTCTAGGTCATTTGTTTTCCTTGTACAGTTGAACACTTTTGAGAAGGAATAAAATTAAGAATTATTAATTACATCATTAATAGATCATGATGTTGCTGGGTGCAATGCCACATGCCTGTAATCCCAGCAGCTCAGGAGGCTGAGGCAGGAGTATCACAAGTTCAAGGTCAGCATCAACAATTTAGTAAGGCCTTAAGCAACCTAGCAATACCCTTTCTCAAAAGAAAAAATAAAATGGGCTAAGGACGTGTTTCATTGTTTAAGCACCCCTGGGTTCAATCCCTGGTAACAAAAAAGAAAAAAAAAAAAGACCATGATGTGATGTTGCCACAAATTAATTATAAAATGTCTGTAAGTGGGTCCTTTGTTTTCAAGGCGAGGACATGTTAATTAGCTTGATCGCAGTAATAACTTCACAATGTACGTGTATCTCAAAACCTCACATTGGACACCTTAAATACATACAATTTCACTTGTCAACCATACCCCAGTGAATCTGGGAAAGAAAAGAGAAATTAACAAAGCAATTTTTAAATTTTTATTTGTTAAAGTTTATGTTTTAAGATTAAAATTTATTTTTTAAAGAATAAAAGATGATTCAAATACTCTCTGGCCTTAATTACCACATACAGGGCTCTTCCCCCAGAGGGCAATGGGGACCTGATCTGGGGTTGAATACTCAGTTTCCAGAAGCATCTTAGGGTGGAGGGCCTGAGGAACTATGGCCTTGCTCAGACCTGGGGGCCCAGGTTCAGAAGAGGAGTGAGAGGACAGAAGGGACTATAGAGTGCACTGAGTGTAATCCCTGCATTGTTCATATGGGGCAACTGACACTCAGAGAATGGAGGAGTTTGCAGACCATGGACATGGACTTCCTGATGGTAGGAACCAGATCTTTCTTTTTTTTTTTTTTTTGTATCAGGGATTGAACCCAGGGGTGCTTAATCACTGAGCCATATCCCTAGTCCTTTTTATATTTAATTTTGAGACAGGGTCTCGCTAAATTGCTTAGGGCTAAATTGCTGAGGCTGGCTTTGAACTCCCGATCCTCCCGTCTCAGCCTCCTGAGTGGCTGGGGTTATAGGCGTGAACCACCATGCCTGACTAGGGACCAGGTCTCTTCCAACATACCCAACATGCACTCTTAAAATATAGTCCCAGATCATGTGGTCATAAGGGGCAGGATCAATCACAGAATCCATGTCTCAAAGTTGGACTCAAAGTCCCTGAATATGGTGCCAGGAAGGAGCGTAGGCCACAGGTTAAACTGGTACATGCTCACGTCCTTCCTATTGGCTGCATCTTGTTCAAAGTCAAGTTGTGAGAGTAGCCTATGAGGTCACGCATGCTCTGTCTGTCCACCAGCACCCTCTTGTCACCTGAGCAATCTCTCTGCCCCACGCCACCCCTACCATCTGCTCACACAGTGTCAGCCACACTTGCTTCCTGTATTCTTCCAAGCCTGAGCCCTCTGCTGAGAACACTCTTCTCACAGAAGCCCATAACCCCTCACCTCCTGCAGGGCTTGCTAGCACGACCCTCTTGGTGAGGTCTTCCCTGACCACCCTTTTTTAAACTGCCCTTCCCCATGCCCCTGCCCACCTCCCTGCCTTCTTGCTTTATCCTTCCCACAGCACTTGCCAACTGCCTGGCGTATTATGGATTTCTTTCTTTCTTTTTTTTCAGGGCTGAGGACCGAACTCAGGGCCGTGTGCATGCTAGGCAAGCGCTCTGCCACTGAGCTAAATCCCCAACCCCTCATTCTTTCTTTCTTCTGTTTCCTGCACTAGAACCTAAACTGCACTAGGGCTGGGGCTTTCCTCTGTTCCTTGCTGCATTCCCACACCTATACCAGCTTCTGCTCATCAGCGTGGGTCAAATGAGCAAAACAGACCCCACTAATGCCCAGCTCTGCTTCACAGGTCACTTCGCTCCCTGCTGTTTCACCAATTTTAAGTTAGGGAAACGATCCGTAGTAACAAGTGCCCCAGGTGTACGTGGAGGCCCAGGCAACCTGCTTTACTGACATTATCTCATTCATCTCCAAACAGCTCTCTCAGGTGGGCCCCAACGTCAGGTCCAGTTGGTAGGTGAAGACTGAGATTAAGTGACTTGCTCAAGTTAATAAGAAGTAGGGCTAGAATTCCAAACCCTAGGGACTTAACCATGCTGCCACAATACAGAGGACACTGCAGACTAAATGTGACACTGATGTGTGAAGATGTCACATAAGTGTGAAGGAATGTCACCTGATCACAGGTCATGTTTGTCTATAGAGCCTCCCTGACTCCATGCAGCTCAGCTCTCCCGTTCTCCTGGGTTCCTCCCGTAAAAGTAAAGCACGGAAGCCCCCAGCTCCTCAGGGATTCCCTGTGCCTCTGTCCTTTCCTTGGTGGCCTTGTTTAAAGGAGGCCATTGAAGCAATGGATAAGTCACAGGGATGAATGATGGAAACTTGGGCACTGGGTCGTTTGGAGAAAACCTGGGGCTGGCCAGGGATGGCTGCAGCATCCAATCTATGTCCATCACCTTCTTGAAGCAAGCATGGACTGTTCTGTGGATTCTCCCAGGAACTTACTCTTCAGTGCTGGCGAGAAACCGCATCTCCGTGGGCACAGTGTGCAGGCCGTTCCTCCGCGCCGCAGCTAGGGGGGAAGAGCAGGGCGACCTTAGTGTAATACAGCAGGGGATGGGAGCTTTGGTGCTCGTGGAGCCAGGCAAGGTGCATCTTCATTGCCAAGATCCCTGCATTCATCAAAAGAGAAAGGGGGAAGGGAGGCAGGGAGGGAGGGAAGACCAGGGACTCACATTCCATATTTGGAGATGGCCCCAGGCCTGTGGGCAGGGAGTGAGCTGCAAGGCTTCCTGACAACCCATAACTCAAGCCCAGGCTCACCAAGTAGCGGTGGCCAAAGGGTTGAGAATGATCTGCTATAAGAGGAAGTGGATCAGCAACTGGATAGTGGTCTCAATTGTCCATTGTTCTAAAAAGTACTGATTGAGCATCTACTATGGGCTATGGACTATGCTCTTGGAGTATTCAGTGAACACGCAGGACAAGTCCCCCATCCCATGGAAGTTATATTTTAGAAAGAGAGACAGATAATATATGAATAAAGAGAATTTTAGGTAGTGATAAATGCTATGGAAGAAATAAAATGGAAACTGATTATACAGTGCCACTAGTCAGGCCACTGTGAGCTGATAGCATTTGATCTGAGACCTCAGTATAGAAAGGAGCCAGTCATATGAAGACGCATGGGAAGCGGGTTCCAGGAAACAGAACCAAAGTGCCAGAGTCCTGTGGTAAGAAGCAGCTTGGTAAAACTAGGGTCAAGGCAGCTGGGAAAGCAGTGAACCAAGAAGGCCCAGGGGATGTTGGGGGCGGAGGCAGGCAAAGGTCAAGAGAAGCCAAGTCAGGAGTGGGATCTCTGAGGAGCCCAAGAGGATGATAAGATTTTGCAAACATCTCTGGGGCTGGCAGGGGAGAATGGACTGTAGGGGGAAAAACTGGGAGCTGGGAAGCCAGTTCAGGGTCTGTGACATCCTCCAAGGTGGGTGGTAGTAGTGGATGAGGCGGGTGGCCACAGAGTTGCTCAGCGCAGTGGTTGTGTTTCTGTTCTTCTTTGATTTGAGCTTGCCACCACTCACAGCTGAGGGCCAGAACTCAGTCACAAGAATCCCCAGTCGATCAGTCAGTCAGAATCTGAACGCAGCAAGTGCCTCTTCTGTGCCAAGGCACGGAAATCTATGTCCTGCAGTTCCAATATTCCAGTGCAGGAAACAGAACAGAGACACATCAGTATAAAACGTGGTGCATTGGACACAGGTGTGTGTCGTGGAGAACAAGGCAGGGAGGGGAACAGTGTCCAAGTCTGACTGAGAAGAAATTCTTACTGAGAGGAGTTTTAAAAAGGAAGTGCCATCATTAGAGTCCTGGAGGAGGTGAGGGCTGAGCCATGCAAATACCTGGGGCAAAGAGGAGCAGGTGCAAAGTCCCTGAGGCAGGAGGGGCCTAGGGTGGCAGGAAGTAGGAGGCTGGTGGGGCTGGAGGGGCTTGAGGGAGGAGGAGGAGAGGAAAAGGAGGTGAGGGATAAAGGAAAATGGTAGGATCATGCAGGAGTCAGGGCTCATAGTAAGGAGTTTGGCTTCTGTGAATCAGATGGGAGCCAGAGGAGGGTCAGGACAGGATCTGAGCATTTCTGAAGTGTCCTTCTGCTGATAGACTCCACAGGAGCCTTTGAAAGGTGTTTTGGAGATAAGACAAATGGACGAATTAGAAGTTCCTGCAGTTGAAAACACAACTAAGCACCAAAGAACCCGACCCTGGGAGTTGAGTGTGGAACTAGTGGCTAAACGTGGTACTGGGCTCAAACCGTCCACAGTTCCATCACTTACTACATGACCTTAGGTAGTGGTTCCCAGCCAGGGCCAATTCTGCACACAAGAGATGTTGAACAACATCTAGAGACATTTTTGGGAATCACAGACAGGGCAGTGGGGGCAGGGCTGCTGCCCTGACGTGTGTTAGAAGCCATGAGCGCTGGTGAACGCTCTGATGGCAAGCCAGCCCACCGCAGCAAAGCACTCTCACCCGAAATGGAACAGCGCTGACGCTGAGAAGCCCTGGAGTAGATACATCCTTAATTTCCTGCTAGCACAGTTTTTAAATCATAAATGGAAGCAACAACTTTCATAGGATTGTCAAGGAGATGAAAGAATCAACCCACTTAAAACAGGAGCAAGGCTGGGGTGTGGCTCAGTGTATGCCTAACACACACAAGGCCCAGGTTCCACCCCCAGCACTGTAAAATAAAATAAATAAACAAATAAAGCAGGGACCAGCAAACTTCTAAACAGCCAGATAGTAAATATTTTAGGCTTCTGGGGTCACTTGATCTCTGCTGTAAATTCAGCTCTGCCATTATAGCATGACAATATATAAACAGTGTGGGCACTGGGATTGGAATTTCATATCATCTTCACATATTATAAGATATTTTTCTTCTTTTGATTTATTTCAACCATTTAAAGAGCTATTCTTGGCTCACAGGCTGCACATAAAACAGATGGTGGGGGCTGGAGTGGTGGCTTGGGAGCTGGAGCGTTGGCTCCACAGTTATGGCGCTTGCCTGGCATGTGTGAGGATGCGAGTTCGAACCCCAGCACCACATACGCAACAAAGTGTCAGAGGAAGGAAAGTCACATGAAAAGCTAAATAAAAAATTACTTCTCTCTCTCTCTCTAATTGTCCCTTTTTATAAAAACCGAAACAAAACACCAGATGGTGGGCTGGATTTGGTGAGCCATGGCTTGCCACCAGGGAGCTGAGAGGTAGCAAGAATAACAAGGCAGAATGGCTCTAAGCCTCACAGCCAGGCCACACTGTTCTCCTGTCGGACCCCAAGAGTCTAGCAGAACACCGACCTCAGACAGCAGCACTAAAGATTAACAAAATGACACAAAGAAAGGCCACTGCACAGCCTTGTGCTGACACAAACCCCCAGCACCGCCTCTTGCTAATGAATGATCTCGCCTTCCCGACCCAGGCATAGGTAGACATGACCTCGGGTTCTGGCCTCACCCATCTGGATAGGCCTGGCTTGCACAGAGCCTCCTCCAGACGACCTGACGAAGCCCCAGTCCCCTGGTGGATTCTTGTTTCCCCCTTTGATAGAGCCACCTGTAGCCCAGGGTGCCCGCTCTCACCCCTGTTGCAGCAGACAATAAACTCATTGAAGCCGAGGTTCCCAGGGACTTTGGCTGAAGGACACTGAGACTCTTAAAAGAACTCTGGTAAAGGAGGAGTTTGATCTTTTTTCATTTTTTCTTTTTACAAGGAATTTCCTTTGGGTCACATACTCACCATGTGGAAGAGGAGGAAGGGTCTGGACCCCAGCCTTGGGTCCTTCCTTGGCCCACTCAGTGGCTTGGGGAAGTCCCTTCCCTACCCCTTAGCTGTAATTTCCCTGTTGGCACCATGAACCATCAGGGTGCGATGGGAGCTGCTGGGGTCATCTTGGCTGCGCCTGGGGCTGGCCCTGCTGACCAGCAGCAGAGGTGTGAAGGTGGAAGTCAGGTGTGCTCAGGGCTCGGATGAGGGTTACAGGAGGCCAAGCCCAGAGCGCTGAAGCGGAAGTGAAGAGCTGTTAATTACAGACTGAGCGGGAGGCAAAGCCGCTCCAGCCAAACAGGACCAACGTGACTCAGCGACGCCAGGCTTAACCCTTCTCTGCCTCACTCTGTACCCCTCCCACCTGGGCTGGACACAGCTGCCATGTGCCATTGGTCATCTGCAGAATTCTCCTGCACCTCAGGTGCAACCCACTGCCTATCTCCTCGACCCTGGCTGGACCTGAGAATTCCCTGTGCAGTCAGTGTTGAGAGCAACCTGTCTGAAGCTATGCATGGAAAACTGAGGTCTCCCATGGTTGCCCGAGCCCTGGGGGTGGGGGCTACCGGTGCCCCCTCCCGCCCATTGCCCTCATCCCTGGAGCCCGCATCTGAATTTCAGAGCCTGGTGTCAGCACACGCATGCGCACACCCAGTTGTGGAGGGGAACTAGCTTCAGCCCAGGAAACGAGGGACTGGGGAGAGGGTTCCACTGTTTCTTTATATATTAGTAATGTGAAAATATTTATACCAGGCATTATTTTTCTAATGATAATGATGAAAGCGCCAAAGAAGATAGAATTTAAAAAATAGGAAAACCAAGGCAAGTGCTTTAACGATTTAACCAGAGTCTTCCCCTAGGATTCCCGTGACCACAGAAGCCCAGAAGACCACATGAAAACAGGTTGGTGGGGCAAAGTCTCCAGACAGACCTCTGGGTCCAGAAGTCGCAGGTCAGTGAGGACCTTGGTGCTTATGTAAGGGCTTAGTCGAATAACACTGGATCCTTGAGTTTGTATCAGGTGAGGGGGCTGAGAACTTTCATGTTTGTGATCTTATAAGAGACAGAGCAGCCTTGGGGAGCTAGGCATGGTTAATTACCTTTCTGGTGATACCTGGGGAAACTGCGGCCCAGAGAGGTAGGTCAAAGTTGGGATCAAGAAGACTCGGTGGGTTAGTGGCAGAGCCAGGCTTGTATCCAGGGCTACTGACTCCCACCCCTCAATGCTGACACCATCCCCAAGGCACCCTCCTGGCACTCAGTAGGTATGATCTGGAGCATGTGGCTTTAGCCTCACCTTCCCAGTACGACTGAAGTGTTCTGAGTTTGCTACGTAGAAGGTGTAAGGAAAGAATTCTTGTGCCAGATTAGGTAAAGAGCAACCCGAGGAGGTTCAGATGCCTCTGCATTAAGCAGGCTGGCGTCCATGCATTCCTTTGGCACTCCTGACAACCCAGGATGCAAGCGTCACCATCCCTGTGGCGGGAGCAGAGGCTAGGAATTCACGAAAAGCACACATTTACTGAAGGCCTGCTGCGGCCGGTCAGGCTCTGAGTGAGCAAGACTGCATGGGAAGGCTGTCACAGCAGCGAGGGACATATGGTCCTCAGGGAGCTGGTGTCTGTGGCATGGTCCTAAGGAGCAAGTGAATGAAACCCTCTCAACCAGGAGGAAACAGAGCCCCACTGAGGGGTCTCTCCTGATGTCCTGGAGTAACTCCTACATGCCCCCCCCCCATGCAGTGACCACTTCCTCCATGCCTGGCTCTCCTTTCTCAGGCCACTCAACATACACAGAACGGTGTGCATTATCTTTACAGACCAGAGTCTCAAGAGGTGGGCTGGCCTATTGGGGGAAACAGAAGGCACTGTTTAACCCAATCTGAAAGGTGGTTCTGTGGATGGTGTGTCTTGGACATTCCTGAAGGGCAGCCATTGGTGGCACACCTGGGTGACTTTCTTTGGGCAGAGAAAAGGAGGGTAAAGGGTTTAGATTTGAAAGCCAAGGGGAGCTGGGTACAGTGGTGCACACTTGTAACCCTAGTGACTTGGGAGACTGAGGCAGGAGGATTGCAAGTTCAAGGCCAGCCTTGGCAAATTAGCAAGACCCTGTCTCAAAATTTAAAACAACAATAACAAAAATTTAAGTCCCAGAAGTATAACTCAGTGGGAGAGCACCTGACTAACATGCACAAGGTCCTGGGTTCAATTCCCAATTCCCAGCACTGAGAGGGAGGAAAAAAAAAAAAAAACACCAAACCATGTAGACACCTTTCTGGCTGAGGGACATTGAGAAATCACTGATTTGAGCTTTACCCGCTTCTCTGTAAGACGGGAATGAAAACAGTGCTCCCACCCCACCCCAGCCCCAGCTCTGCCACAGGTGCAGGATATAATGTGATCACATGAGTAAAAGCATGTTGATGCCACCGTTCACACGACAGTGCATAGCACGGGACTGGATACAGGAACTGGAAAGAGGGTACAGAGCTACCTTGCAAGTCTGAAGACCTCTGAGGTCTTGTCCAGTGAGCCCCACCCTCATCTGGCTTCAACTCCCTTCTATGCCAGGCCCTAAGGTGTGGTGCTCATGAGCTAGATTCTGGATTCAGACAGAGCTCAGCAACTCATTTACTGTGTCACTTTGGGTAAATCCTTTTGCCTCTTTGAACCTCGGTCTCTTCATCTATAAATGAAGATCATCTACCTCTCAGTAAACAAGTCGATGGGAAGAAAACTCTGAAATTGAGTCTGGCAGGGAGTCGGCCTTCAGAAACGGTGGCTCATATCAGCCCTGCTGCTATAGATGTCCCTTGTGAACTTTAAGCTGGAGGAGACTCCCTACCCCTCTCCTGTTCCATCAACAGACTCTACTCCCTCCAGCTCTGACCTCACCTCCAGCCACCTAGTCAAGGCACAGAAACTGGGTAAAAGGGACATCTCTCTTTGAGCTAGGATTAGCCTTGTCTTTGTCTCAGAAGCTGATCATTAACCAGTCCCTGCTCTCTGCTCCTGTGGCCTGTGAAGGCCAGGGTAAGCCCCAGCCTCCCAGGGGCCCTGCCTCCTGACATCCTGTGCAAGGGAAAAGACTCTGGATCTCACAGTCACCCCTCTGTGACCTTGAGCAAACCCCTCCTGATCCTGGGTCTCAGAGTTTTCATCTTTATAATGAGGGACCTGGTGTTCAAACATTTATGTAGCCATTTTGGACAAAGAGACTCCTGTGGGAGGCAGAGTAATGGAGAGGAAGTCAGGGCTTAATTCTGGCAGTTTGGAAACTGACCTGGGCAGGTGGGCTACTTCATCCTCTTTTTATTTCTTAGTTGACTCCCATTCCTCAAAATGAGGTTAACACTGGCTCCATCTCATTCAGACAGGAGGCCCTTAGAAGGGACCCTGCACAAAGTAAGTGCTCGATAAATGTTAGTTATTGTTAGTAGGAAACGCAGAGTAAGAAACAGATAAAGTGGGTTCAGCTGGGGTTAGAATGGGGACGGTGCAGCTGCCACCCAGGTGACTGAGGTAATTTTCTTGGAGCCCCGTGATTTGCAGGTAGAATCCAGCCGCTATCTGTTTCTGTGCCACCGGCCAACAAAGACTGTTTTTTACATTTCTAAGTGGTTGAAAAGGTCAGTAGAAGAAAATACTCCAGGATGTGAAAATTATAGGAAATTTAAATTTTGCCACCCATAAAATAAAATTTTGTTACCACACAGCCATGCCCACTGGCACCCTGCCACTCTCTTCAAAGGCAGAATTGAGTAGTTGCGACAGAGGGGCCCAAAAAAGCCTAAAATGTTTACTATCTGGTTGTTTACAGAAAAAGTCTGCCAACCCCTACTCCACAGCTTCTTGCCTTCCATGTAGAAGACTTTGCCCTTGAGGACCCTGAGTCTGCTACTGTACCAGGGGTGAGATTCTGAATCATTTGGCTTCTCTGAACTCCACCTGTAAAGTGCTCACACTTATTCCTAGCTTTCAAGTGACATTCACTTAGAGGGTACATGGACCAACATGTAACTTTTAACAAACACATATTTATTTTAATGCCTATTTGAAAAGAACATAACTAGCACATAAAATCCATGGATTAGTGGATAATGCTTGTGTTAGTTGGGGAAAATGATCCAAATCTGTTGGGACTCATCTGCCGTCTGTCCCTCAAGGTGTGGTTTCTCTCTTTAGGTCCCAGGTGGTGTCTCTCACTCCTGCCATCATGTTCACAGCCACCCTGCTCTCTTCCTGCAGAGAGCAGGAAGAGCAGAGGTTGCACATAGCACTTCCACCTACATCCCCTTGGCCAAACTTAGCCATCTGACCACTCCAACCACAGGGGACACTGGGAAATTCAGCATTTTCTCTGCACAGCAATGCACCCTTGAGGGAACTTCCATCACTAAAGAGCAAAAGAGGAACTGACGCTGGGAGAAGTAGAATATGTTCAATTTAAAGCTTCCGAGCAGTGGCTCGGCGGTTACTGTGCTTGCCCGGCATGTGCAAGTACACGGGTTTAAACCCCAGCACCACGTACACAACTAAGTGTCAGAGCAACGAAGGCCATGTGAAAAAAACTCAATAAAAATTGATATATTCTCTCTCTCTCTCTCTCTCTCTGTGTCCTTCTCTCTTAAAAAAAAAAAGGAAAAGAAGAAGACATTTTAAAGTGGACTGATGTACCAACCACTGGGCACCCAGGGCAGAAAGGCCAGGGGAATCCAAGCTGCCAAGAGGAGCACGCACATTGCTGCGCCCCGGGGTTGGTCTCAGAACTGCCTTTCTGTGACTTCTTGATATCTGAAGAAAATAAACCCTTGTTTTTAAGCCACTTGAAGCAAGGCATTCTTTCAGTTGTAGCCAGTAGAATTCCCACTGATTCACCTGGTTTTGTAGGTGAGAGTGGGCTCTGGCACCATGATGCTGGGTTTGAAGTCAGGCTCCATCATTTGCCACTGTGTGATCTGGGGAAGTTGCTTCTCCTCTCTGAGCCCTCACCCAGTGGTCTCAAAGCACGGTGGCAGCTTGTGTGTTTTGTTTGTTTTTGCTACAATTTCAGAAGGTTGGGAATCAAATAGCTCAGGTCATGGCAGTTATCACTGTTTGTTACACAAGCCCCTTTTTCTGTTTTATTTATTTATTTTTTAAAAGCTTCCACTATCACCATTTCCATCCTTTCCGTAGCAGCCATGGGTTGTGTTTAATGTGCAGCTTTTTGCCTGCCTGCCTGCCTGCCTTCCTTTTCTTTCTCTCCTAGGAATTAAGCCGAGGGGCACTTAACCACTGAGCCACCTCCCTAGGTCTTTTTATTTTTTACTTTGAGGCAGGTTCTCACTAAGTTGCTTAGGGCCTCACTGAATTGCTGAGGCCAGCCTCCAACTTGTGATCTCCTGCCTCAGCCTCCCAAGTTGTTGGGATTACAGGCATGCGCCACCATGACCAGCTTGTTTTCCTTACGTTCTTAGGAAATATTTTGTCATTCACATGTGAGTTCATGTGATTTACATATTGTTATTGTGATCTACCTCTCATTCTGGTTTTTTCCACAATCATAAACGTTTTAAGAGATCCGTTTACATAACTGGCTTGGTGGTTCCTGTCTCTCAAAAGCAGCATGGTGCTCGATGAGCGCCCACTGCCCTTCACCATCAATGCAGTGCGCCAGCCCCGTGAAGAGGGCCGCGGTGAACATGGCCCTGTGCACTCCACGGATCTGCTAGAAGACCCCTTTCATCCAGGAGCGAAGCAGCTGGCTCACAGCACACAGCACGTTTACCTTCATGAAGCCCTGAAGACTGCGTACCTTGCTTTCTGTCTGTCTGTCTGTCTTTCAGAAGGGCCAACCCAGACCACTCTTTCTAGCAGTGCACCAGTTCCCTGCCAACACGGGCGTTATCCAGCTCTCTTATTTTTGCAAGTCTTATTGATTTAAATCTCAGGGCTGCTCTTGGTGTTCCTTTGGGTATGAATGAGGCTGAGCATCTGTTCAAATGTGTTCAAAGTTTAATGGTGATCTACTTCAAAGGGTCATTTTGAGAGTTAAAGGAGCTAGCATTAAACTAGTGTTTAATTCAATCTTCCTTACAATAATAAATGCTCAACAAATGCAAACATTAAAAAACTTCTCAAAAATTGTCTACTTCTCAATTATTACTATTAAAGCATTTGGCACACAGTTGGTGTCAATCAGTGTGCATCCCTTGGCTTTCCCCACTGTGCTCGGACGTCCCACACCCCTCCCTCCATGCTGGTGCCTTGCACAGCCTCACCTGTGTTCTCACCACCTTCCCAACTGAGGTCCTTCTGAGCCTCCTTATGGCCAAACAGACTCTTCAGGATGGCATTGGCAATGGGCAGCATCATGGCAGTGGAAGCTGTGTTGCTCAGCCACATGGACAGGAACGAGGTGGTCACCATCATCCCCAGAATGAGCCTGGGCGACAGAGGGAGAGAGAGTCGGATCCAGAGCCCAGGGTCCACGGGGTCCTCTGGTTCACTTCCCTTGTCTGAGGAATACAACCCATTCGGTTCACAGACGGAAACTTAAGGTCTGGAGGAGGCAAGTCAGTGGCCAAGTGAGGACCAACAATCTGGGCTTCTTTTAGATCTGAGGAAGCCCTAGCTCAGTGTGGAAGTGAATTGACCACAGGCACCCGAGGAAACAATATTCTGAAGACATTTCAAGGCTGCCATTTTCTCCCCTTGCCCTCAGATCTTCAGTGGCATCCATTTCAGAATAAAGTGAGGACACCGAGGCCTCCACCTTCCTGCTTTGTAGACCTTCCCAGTCTTCTTCCCGCTCTCCCCTGCCCACCAGCACCCAACATGCCTGACTCCTCTGCCTCCTGGCCTTTGCCTGTTCTGTTCTCACAACAGAATCATGGGGAGACACATCTACACAGTCAGGCAAATGGCTTGGCAGAGTAGATGCTAAAAACATAGCAGTGATCCAGAACGTCTCCTACCCCTTGCTCACGTGGAGCTTGTCACTCAAAGAGCTCTCAAATCTATCCATTCTGCCTTCTCCACTGCCACCCTCTAGTCTAAGCCACCACCATCCCTTGTCAGTACACCCAGAAGAGTCTCCCAACCTGGCTGTCTCCAGCTTCTCACCCACATCCCACCAGCAATGCAGCCCAGAGGAGTCAAAAATGCAAATGTGCCAGGCCACTCCCCTGCTCAGGGGAGTTTGAGCAGGGGGCTGTGGGTGCCATTTAAGGCTGGATCAGGGAAAAAAAAAATCTTCATTTTGCTAGTCTTTTCTTCAGCAACGGACAGGCAATGAAGTTTACTTGTCCAAGCAGTGCCTGGGACTTTGTCTCCTGAAAAGACCACAGGTATTTTCATAGCACATTCTAATAGCTGCAAACCCCTGGGTACCACTGATGCTCAAAACTACCTCAAAATCCTGGTTATTATTAGCTCCATCGCTAGATTTTGCCATTTTCTGTGTTAGTAAAGGAGTACATCTGCTACTATGGCAAAAATGTGTTTTAAAAAAACTGTTTGGTAACTGCGTTTTGCTGTAGTTGTGGTGGTTGTCATTTTAAATGCTGAGTTATGCTTTATGCAGTTAAAAACATTATTCTGGGAAGACCCTCAAGAGTTACCAAATTACCAAAGGGGTTCGTGAAACAAAATTACGTATGCACATACAATACTCCTATTTCAAAGGCCACCCGATCCTTGAGAATAAAAGTCTAAAACCTCGCCAGAGGTCTGGAGGCCTTGTAGGATTGGATCCCGCCTCCCCCCTCTGAGGCCTCTTCTCACCAGCTTCGTACCCTCCAAACCCCCTCTGTCACCTGGGCTGGTACAAACCAAGCGAGCCTGATAACCGACGGCAGTCTTCACTGCCCAGGGCTGAGTGGCCGTGAGCGTTCGTTCATTTAGCCCTCACGTGACCCTACAAAGTAAGTGCCACTACACTGCCCTTTCACAGGCAGAGAGAGGCAAAGCCAAGCTCCAGGTGGCCCTGTTACCTGCCTCACCTGGCTGGCTGGATTCCGACAAGCATCAGAATCTTGAGGGCGATTCTCCGGTGCAGGTTCCACTCCTCGATAGCACTGGCCATGATCAGACCGCTGAGGAAGAGGAAGTTGGTGTCGAGGAAGTACTGGGGGCAGACTTTGTTGGAGGGCAGGATGCCCATGAAGGGGAAGAGGACGATGGGCAGCAGCGCTGTCACCGACAGGGGCAGGGCCTCCGTGCACCAGTACACCGCCATGAGCAGGATGATGAACAGGCAGCGGCCTTCCTACGGGGGAGAGGCAGACTTGGAGGGTCAGCCGAGCTGGGGATGCAGAGGGACCCAGGACAGGGCCCATCAAGGCTCATCCACGGGGAAGCAGTGCCCCAGCTTTGACCTTGAGGCTCAGAAAGATGAAATCACATAAAATAGGGAAGCTATTTCAGTCTACCTCATAAGACCTTTGAAGAATTAAATGAAATACCACCATTGTCTTAGATGTAAACCCTGAATGGAAATAATTGATTTGATAGGGGATCCCAGAAAGTTCTGGAATGGTGGTGGGGAGGTGAAACAGATGTGAGAAGGTTACCACTGTAGGCAATTGGAGCTGCAACCTGACAGGGAACCTCGAACAGTGTAGCACACACCTCAGAGCTGCCCTTCCTGGGAGGGAAGGCACTGCAGATTATGCACCAGCTCCTGGCCCTCGCTGGTTGAAGACTGCTCCTGGAGCAGCTGCGCCTGGGCCTACAGCCAGTGAAATACTCCATGGATGCGGGGAGAAGCTACGGGCCTGTGTAGAGTGGTGAACCGCAATGGGGGTGTGCAGGGCACACCAGTGACAACTGCCGCATCTGTACAGGGTACTGAGCCCAACACTGTGAACAATGACAGTAATCGACAGTTAAGTGCCACATTCATCCTGCTGTGTCACCTGCCAAACTAACAGGTGTCCCAGTTTGGAAACGGGGCCTCCTCAGCAAGGACTGTAATCTCAGATGCCCCCAGGAGCCGGACCTACCACCACGGAGCTCTGGGGCTCCCTTAGTCTCGCATCTCTGACTTTGAAAGACAAGGGAATAAGGCGTGTAGCTTTCCTCTTGGGTCTGTCATGAGGCAACAGACTGCTAGACTACAGCACACACTACCTGATGCGGGAGGACTGGGGCCTGGCCGCCTGCGGCTCATCCACTTCTGCTGATCAAGGAGGCGGACACACAGGCAAATCACTCACCCCAGAGACACGAGGTCTAAAACGCCTGAGCACAGAGAGCCATGGAGGAGAAGGAAGGGGACTGAGTCAGCGAGGGGGTCTGAGAAGGGCAGCCACCTTAGTACCTCCTTGCTATGATCAGAATGTTCCCCTCAGTCCCCAATTCACATGTTGAAACCTCACCCACATTGTGGCGGAATAAGAGATGGGGCCTCCGGAGGTGATTAGGTCATGAGGGCTCAGCCTCACTAATGGGATGGGTGCTCTTGAATAAGAGGCCTGAGGGCCTTCTGTCATACGAGGACACAGCCAGCCCTCACGAGACACCTTTCACCATTCCTGTTCACAACGGTGACTCCTTCAGCTTTCTCTGGCCTAAGACACACGCTTGGCCAAGATTCCCCGGGGAAGCGAGACTCCAAGGAGCAACTCCCAACCAGGAAGTGTGGCTGCTCGTCAGGTGGGAGAGCAAAAGGAACACTGATACCATCTCCCAGGGTCTGCCAAGATCAAGGCCCTATTGTCCCCTATTGTCCCCATAGTGACCTTTTCATTCACACAGCTGTGTCACTTCATTATCTTCACTTTCCCACTTCCCAAAACATTCCTTGGAGTCAAAGCCTTGTTTCAGGGTCCTTCTGGAGAGCTATTTGAAGACGGTAATGTCTTTCTAAGCTAGGATTTGAAATATCTCTGGCACAGGGAAGGAGAGGAGCTGCCTTCTTGCCGTGCTGGAAACTTCTTTTGTATTTGAATCTAAAGGAAGGGTCTTATCAAAGCCAAATCCAGCTAACAACGCACACTCTGTTATGGAGCCCCTCTTGTGCTGTCAAGTGAATTCGGCAAATGGAAAAGCGATTTCCTGAGGAGGCATGTTAGTGTGGTTCAAGAATAAAAGGAGCCGTCATTCCATACGCAGGAAAGGATATGAGTTCATTCTATGTGGAGAGGACACTGGAAAGCATGAGCTGCTAGGAGCAGAGCAGGAAGCCTTAGGTAACGTCCCTATCAAACATCCCAACACATTCTCTAACGCCACCAGAGACATTCCCAGGAAAGGGTTCCAAAGCCAGGTAAGTTCTCAACAACCATTCTCTTCACCACTCCCCTAAATGCTACCAAATCATACAAACACATTTACTTGTCCTCACTGAGCCCAAAGCCTCTGATATTCCTTTGTCCACAGATTAAGATATCTCTTTAAATCCTACGCAAGTTATACTCCATGGAGAATAGTTTGGAAATATTGCCAAATTGCAACCTGCAACGATTCGGCATCAACGTTATTGGCTTACTCTGTCTCCCCCACTAGACTGAGAGTGCCAGGAGAAGAGGGGCCCTGTTGGTTTTGTCCCATTCTCTTCCGTGTCCCTAGCACCTAGCATACTGCTCAACACATGGCAGGGCGGATGCGAGTCAGTGGAAGATGAGTGAAGAAATGGAGTGTGGCCCTTGCTCTTTGCCAGTCCATGCTGGAGCTTCAGGGTGTACAGAATGCCAACATCTGCCCTCAGGGGTCCAAGGGACAGGTGGCCCAAGACTCCTAACAGCAGCACCAAGCCATATGACCAGCAGCAGGCATGGCTTGAAGTTCATTAGGGACAACTGGGAGGACAGCAGGGGCTACTTTGCTCAGGAGGAGCGGCCTGAACTAAATCTTAGCAAATGAGAGTTTATGCGGAGTCCTAAGGTCAGACCCTCCGTTGTTCCTAAAGAATTTGGGCATTAATAAATTAACATCTAAATTCAACGTTGTGTAATCTACAAGTTGGGAATGTGATTAACAGTTTTTACTTTACCTCCAATCACAGCTAAACTCTGTGTGCGTGTGTGTGTGTGTGTGTGTGTAGTAAGTCAACTATGTCAGGAACAAAAAATCAATGACTTGAATTTCCAATTATTGTTTAAAGCATTTCATGTTGGATAAAATCTAGCAACTAATCATCATTGCTCTTGAAACAAACTATTGCTGTCAAAAAAAGTCACTGAATTAAGTTGGTGAGCTCCTTCTCTGGATCTTCTGTTTTGGTAAGGATTACCTTGTGGGTGATGTTTTACTGAGAATGACGGAAACGTCAAGGAACAGCTTCCCCATCTAGGTCAACGTAGAGACCTTGGTTGCTGACACTTCTGGTGTACAAACAAAATGCTGCCTGGCCGGTGCCATCACTGCTCTATGGAAAAATATTGTCCAAATGTTGCCAAATATTGACTTTGTAAGGGGGATGCTAAGCTGCAGTTTATAAATCTGAATGTCTTAAAAGCATTCTTGCTTGCTCTCTCTCTTTTAGATGGTGCCTTATTAGCCAGTCCTGAGTTTTTCCAATGAACCCAATTTTAATATATAGTATTTTTGTATGCCAAACTGATGTCTTGTCCTTTGTATATGTGGCAATGTTGATTTTATGACTATTGTTAAAACACATTTGCTATGATTAAAATTCAAAATGATTTAAAAAAAAAAGAATTTGGGCATTGACCTATCTACTATACTCTTAAATCTGATGGCAAATTTGCAGAGCAGGAATGGTGTGTGTGTGTGAGAGAGAGAGAGGAAGAGAGAGAGAGATGCTTGTGAACAGCACCCAATTTAAACATTTCAGGTCATCATACAGCTTCCATGTTAGTAACAATCTGAAGATGAGAAGGGAAGGAGGGCCCAACCACAGGGATGGTGTAAACAACTTTATACCAATAACTTTAACAACCTAAGGAAACGGACTTCTTTAAAAGTGTTACTTACATAGCTATTGGAAAAAGAAATAGAATAGTTTCTATTAAAGAGATCAAATTAACCATTAAAAACCACCCCACAAAAAAACTCCTGCTGGCTTCAACGATAATTCTACAGAATAATGAAGGAATGGATGGGCCATCAGGCTTAAATTCAGAGGTCAGAGAAAGAGGAGACACTTCCCATCTCATTGTATGAGGTCAGGATGATCCTGAATTTCTTGATAAGGGCATAGTTGAGAACGGTGGTATGCAGTGTCACCTGGTAATTTTTAACTCTGAGGAGCTCAGCTGAGGGTTTCCTTCTCTATTCGGACTCATGCCACTATGTAAGGGGTAACTGCAACAACAGTGACAACCACCATTTTTGGTAGTCCTGGGGGATTGAACCCAGGGCCTCGTGCATGCCATGCAAGTGCTCGTGAACAGCACCCAACTTAAACATTTCAGGCTATCATACAGCTTCCATGTTAGTAACAATCTGAAGATGAGAAGGGAAGCAGGGCCCAACCACAGATCTTATAGCATCAAAGAATAATAAAGGATAGTGTAAACAACTTTATACCAGTAACTTTGACAATGTAAGGAAACAGACTTCTTGAAAAGTATTACTTACACAACCATTGGAAAAATAAATAGAATGGTGCTCTACCACTGAGCCACATCCCTAGCCCTCCACTAACTTTTTTGAGTATTTACTAAAGTATTACTTTCAGGGGAATTATGAAAAGATCAGTTTAGCTCATGCATATAAAACTGAGATACTGATAATTCCCTGCTGGTGCCGCACTGTAGTCTACAAACTACGTAGTCTAAATGGAGTCCTAGGTTTTAAATTCTTCTCTCTTAAACATTCAAGGGACTACAAGTCTAATGATTGCCAATGATCCACAGCATTGCTTGTCAGGCACTTTTACAAGTGTGCGAACTCATTCTGTTCTCACACCCTTTGAGGCAGGTGTCACTAACTCCATCTCACTGACAGGACAGTTGAGGCAGAGACAGCATGTCAGGTGAGTTGCCCAGGGCTGCTGAAGCGGATCCAGGATTGGAAGTCAGGCGGTGTGGTGTGTCCCCCGAGCATGCACTGCTCACCACTGTGAGTTTTGGCCCAGATGGTGGCTGCTAGCGTCAGATTCCCGCCTCCTCTTTTTTCTCTAGCATGCCTGAATCTCTCACCTTCCTAGGCCAAAAAAGCATCTCTCAGGCTGCCCCTGCATCGCCTCTCCTCTCTGCCCCATTCTCTCCTACAGGCCACACTCTTTTCTTTTCTTTTTTTTTTTCTTTTAGAAAGAGGGGACAGTGAGAAAGAGAGACAGAGTCAATTTCTATCCAGTTTTTCACATGGCCCTCGTTGCTCCGAGACTCTGCTGTGCACGTGATGCTGGGGTTTGAACCCACACACCTGTGCATGCCAGGCAAGTGCCTCAACCACTGAGCCACTGCTCCAGCCCCACAGGCCACACTCTTGGCACCAGTGCATCCTTCCCAATCCCCATCCCAGGAGCCTCAGTCTTCTAGTTCCGGACCCTTTTCTCCAGAAAATAGTCTGACTGGAATCTCAGTCCTTCCTCTCTTCATGTGACAGCACCAACAATGATATGCCGCTGCCACCGTAATAATGCTAACAATGGCCAACACATAGAACTTGCCATGGTTCAAACTACTACACCTGCATTACCTCAATGTCACTGCCACTACAGCCTCGCAAAGCAGGTTCCATAGTTATCCCCACTTAGCAAGTAAGAAACTGAGATGCGGAGTGACTAATCTGGCCAAGCTCACAGAGACGGTGAGAGTGTGGGTAGCTGCTGGGTAGAAACCAGGTGTGGGACTCAAAAGCCTCCACTCTGAACATTCTGCTACCACAGGAGGAAAGGGAAGAAGCTAAGCAGGCTCTTCCCCAAATAACCAACCAGCATTAAAATGAATAAACAATGAGTAATTTTTACATAAGTATGTCCCATACAACATTTGGGATATACTCATACCTAAAAAAAAAAAAAAGTGATTCATCATTTATCTGAAATTCAAACCGATCTGGGCATCCTGCATTTTATCTGGCAATCCTACAGGCACCAATACTTCAAAGTGAGGAGAGGAAGTGTTCCTGGGGACCAGATGTGGTCATGAGGAGAGCAGGTCCGCATCGCCACTTTGAATCCTGCTTACGAGGTCTGCTTCTAGGTAATACAGGACGCTCAAAACAGTTCCTATGTGTGGGAAATCAGGGCCCTGAGGGGAGCAGCCAGAGAAAAATGCATCCAAGGGGAGAGATGAGTATTCCTATAAGGCGGGCTCTTCCGGTCCCAGGAGGGATAGAGCAGCAGCGACCCCGCCCCCTGCTCCCTGCTCCTTTCTCTCACATGGTGCAGGAAGAAGAGGTGAAACCCAGAGGCCCTCGGATACCAGGATCTCCCATCCCCTTCTTCCCGCCTCCCCAGCTTCCAGACCAGTTAGTAGAAGAGAATATTTCACTTCCAACCAAGTTGCACATTTCAATCACTCCTTGGAGTTGGACATTCTAATTTCTGAATTAAGATCATGTTTATGTACCAAAGCAACTGGGGGATTTAATCTTTTCTCAAGAGAGATTTTAAAAAGTCTCACGTCTGCAGGTGTTTTTTGCCCAAATAATAGGAAAAGAACTTCCCCCACTGGAAACATTTCACAGCAATAGCTGGAGAAAGAATGAGCATGACTGTTTTTTAAACAATTAGCCATCGAGCTACGATTTACAAGAACTGAGACACAAGGCTGAAGTGTGCATTTCAAGCAGTTTTGACAAACGTGCATTCCCCCATCTTCACCATCCCAACCCCACTCCACCCCAGAACCTTCCCTGTGCCCCTTTCAGGTCATCTCCACTCACCGCTGTTTCCACCCCCAGCCCAAAAGCAATGCCTCCAATGACAGAAACCCATTGTGACTTCCATCAGTTCAGCTTGGTTCTGTCTGTGCTTGGACCTTAGCATCTGTGGAGCCACACAGGACAAACTTGTGCCTGACAGCTTGCTCCCTATGGTATCTGTCAGATTCATCCGTGTGGCATGTGTCCCCCTTCTTTTTTTTTTTAACTGTGAATATATGGCAACTTATTTGGACACTCTCTGCTGATGGACATCTGGTTTATTTCCAAATTGGGGACACTGTGAGTGTAACAGGCATGAACATTTGAACACATCTGTCTACTTTGGGGGTGACAGCCTGTGAGTCCTCTTGCGCAATGTATCCTTGTATACACTGTATAAGTGGGGGGAATGTGTTGTTAAATTCTGGTCTTAAGGGTCACCTTTCAAAGGCACTGAGTTTCAGGCCTGTAGTCCACACCCCCTCTTTCCTCTTCTCCCCCTTCTCCTTTCTTCTCCCCGCTCTTGCCTATCTCCTTCCCTCCCTCTCTTCTCATTTTCCCCTCCCTCCTCGTCTCTCTCTCTCTGCCCTCTCTTTCTGGGTGCTTCTTCCTGGATGCCAACATCAGCTCTGGGTGAAGGAAACACTCCAGATACAACACATGTCAACTGGGAGGAGTCCCAAGGAAAATGACAGGAGTTGGGGAGTCCATCTGTGGCCATAAAGGGCTTCACCAGGAAGTGGGTATGTCATTACCTTGCTGGTTAGTGATTGGAACAGTGCAAGGGTGACCCCAAACAGCTTCCCTGCCCCTGCTGAGCTTGCTGTGGGCAAGTGGATTCAGATTTCCCCACCAGCTATCTGGTGGGGAATTAATAAGTGCCACTGCCCCTCATCCCAGCTCCCTACCCTGCCAGACCTGAAGGACACAAGTGACTTCCAGAAGACAGAACTCTCCCAGGAGACTTGGAGGCAAGGACTCCAGAGCCGAGGCTACAAACTGGCAAGTCAAGAGATCAGACAGGCCAAGCCCTCCACAGCCAGGACTCTGCACCTGCTGTCCCCTCTGCCTACCCTCTTGACACTCCCTCCCCAGTCCCTCACTCAGCCTCCCTTCAAAGGCCCCTCCCCAAGGAGCCAATCTCTGATCATACTATCTATTAGGGTCTGCTCCAGTTTCTTACTCCACGCTGCTTTTCACTAGCTGAAGTTTACTGTTTTTCATTTATCATAATCTCTCCTCCCCCAGACCACAAGCTCCACGCAAACAAGGTCCTTGCCTATCTTTGTTCAACTCTGTGTTAATAGATGCTTGCTAAGTGAATGAATGAATGATATAAACCAGGTACTACAAATGCAAATGCGGGGTGGTGGCGATCAGGCCAGTGAAGTGGGCTGGTGGAGGGTGAATCACACCTCTTCAAAGTCTGATTTGCATTTCCAACAGTTCTGTAGGTACAGAAAACCGCCCACACATGATAATTCACAGCTGACACGGGCCTCAGTGTCATGACCGGGGTGAAGGGAAGCACAGGACCCCTCAGCGCAGCAGGGCATCCTGGCCCTCCTGCCTGTCACCATGGGGAATGTGGGCCCCATGATGCCAGATCTCCTGGTTCTCAAGAGAAGCTTGAAGCTGTACTTTTCTATGAAATCTCAGTTTTAAAAGATTTTCTCGTTAAAAGGAAAGTGTATGTGGGTAGAATTATCTGCGATTGCTCCCTAACCCACCCTCACCAGTTCATGCTCTCTCATCGACAGCTTTAATTGGTGAGTCATGGACGCCTTTGGTAATGAATGAAAATCCTGGGAAAGTACTCATACTTGTCACAGTACTGAGTACATGAGCATCACATCAACGTGCTGGAAGATTAGCAGGGATCGCAGGGCCCTCTATTTAATGTCCCTGCTCCATTTTTAAATCCCCATTTTACAGGTATAAAAACTGAAGCCTGAAGAGGCAGAGCAATTTCTTCAGGACCATGGACAGTGCAAGGTGAGGCCTCTGGAGCTCCCATTCCTGGCAACCACTGCAATAGTGGAACCATGGAGCCAGGCCAGGTGGACCCAACCCAGGGTAGATAGGTCCCCACCCCCGTGCGTGTGGGTGGAACCTTGCTCTGTGAACTGGACCAGCCACATGACACGCTGAGGTGAGACTTCTCTTAATCCCTTGGGGGCAGATCAAGGTTGGAACGTGGAGTCACGGGGTCGCAAACACTGTTCCTTTGAATTTTAACTTCTGGAGTTCAGAGGTTGGGGAGGCGCCTGATCTTGCAGACTCACTTTATGGGTCACCTCGGGGTAAGCAGCTTGCCTTGGTGCCACTCTGTTCTGTCCAGAGGCTCTGCAGCAGGAGGGGGCATCCACTGAGGGGGCCCTGGCAGGTGGAGTAACAGCTCCTGGTGAATCACCTCTCCACTCTGCTGCCCACAGGGTCCCTGTCTTCTGAAGCCAGACGACTCAGCTTAAACCCTAGGAGTGGAGGAGCTGAGGAGGCCTAGGGCGATGGCAGCCAGAGAAACAGGGTACCCACAGCAAGGGGGTTTCCCCAGAGGCCAGGCTTCGGATGACCTTGAGATGGATGGGGTTGGTGGTAGCCAAAGTGGAACATGGTCAACAGTATTAGAAGGAAAAAAGTGCCAAGGAGACTGGGCTGATCAAAGACAGGACCCCATGTGGCTATCTAAGTTTAAATTAATTAAAAGTAAATGAAGTTCAAAATTCCAGTTTCTCAGGGACTTAGCCGCATTTCAAATGTTCAGCAGCCCCTATGATTGGTGTCTGCCATTTGAGACAGAGCAGGTACGGCTATTTCCTTCATCACACAGACTTCTCTTGGACAGACTGTTCTGGAGGGCCTAGGCATAGTGGGCTTGCTCCTGAGTTCCCAGCACAAGCCACACAACACCCCGAAGCTGAGTCTATTCCTCTGACAATTGGGAATAATCACCCTGGGATGTCTCCATCACAGAGGATCCCATTAGGGTAAAGGCATGTGAGAGGGATTTGAAATGTTGGGGTTATCTTAGGGATGGGGTAATGAATAAACTTTTATTTACTCATTGCTCTGTTTCTCTAAATTTCAACAACCAATATACATATTTTTAAAAAGACATTCTCTGAATATAAAACTAATATGTTGGGAAAATTCTTGAGCTATGCTTTCTTCTTCCAAGAATGAGTAGATATTTAACTACTGAGCTGCAGGTATCGGAGAGCAGCCCCACCGCTTCCTGCTTACCACTCACTGGACTGCACCTGGATATCCGTGTGGGGCTTTGTTCCCCTTCAAGTTCATTAACGTGGCCATGATATGTCTCAGTGTTGATGAATCTCTAAGTCTTTTCCGGAGGACAGTACACGTTTTCAATCTGCATCTATAGTAGCGTTAAGAGGAGCTCTCCTCTATTAAAGATTTCAATCCGTCTTCAGCTTTGCTTGCTGTCTTCAGGAACGCAGGCCGTATAGATGTTAGATTTCCTTTATCTTCCACACTGATGGCTTCTCGGCCACTTCCCGGGGTTCAAGCCTGTCAGGCCCGAGCTGTGGTTTTAGCATTTCTCTACGTCACCATCTCTAATACGACTTTCAGAGTGCTTGATTTTTGTCTTCTACTTCCTTCCTGAGCACCCTCCACTTAATGCCTCTTCTTTGACCTTTTCATTTCTTATTTGGGGATTTGTTTCAGGAAGGCTATCATTTCTGTAATATTTTTATTTCACAGAGAAACATCAGTTCAATAGTTCCTCCTACTTCATGACCCAACTCTCCCAGTATTTACTCTTCGTGTGCTTTTAATCTTGTGTTCCTTTTCATTTCTGATGCCATCTTCGTGTGGGTCCCACACTGGCTGCTCATTATGGAGTTGGGGCCATTCTTTCAAGAGGGAAGTCGGGGGACGGGGCAGGGACTGCAGGTGTCCAAGCATTAGCACTGTTGGCCATCTCAGGACCTTTCACACCAGCGCTGCTCTGGATTATTTCTCGAAGCAGGCGGGGGCCTTACTCAGCACGAATGCCCAAGGAGGTCACGGTTCATTGGTGGCTTTTAGCATTTGCATCCCTGACTGATTGAGAGAGAACACTGGAACCATTGCCCCATCTAGTTGATCACTGTCCATCATTTCCTGCCACCTGCTCCTCCCACAGCCCCCTTCTTGCCAAGGCCTTTGAGCCTCAATCAGTTCATCTGGTCTCAGTATGTCACGAGTCTTGGGGATGCGCCCTTCCCCCCAGTGCATGCTCCAGGCTTTCCAGTAAGGGGAGGAAGCCCCGCTGGGGAAATCCAGCCCTGCCTGGGATCTGTTGACAATGCACTGCTCTTGGTTTCCTTCTGCTCTTTGCTCCAAACCCCATTGCCACTGTCACTTGTTACCTTGAAGGTGGGTTGCGGTTTCCTCCTTGGAAGATGGCATTGGGATCTCCTTTCATCCCGTTAGTGGCTGTTCTCAAACTGCTCCAGAACGATGAATGGAAGAGAAAGGTCTTTCTTCTGCCAACCCAAATCCTAGCCTCCTACCTACTAATTTTGTCATGGGAAAGTACTGTTTTCTTCTGCGGTCTGCATTTTCTGATCTTTCTGCAATAAACATGCACAGTGGAAGCAGCAGTCTGCTTTACCTGCTGTAGACATATCACATTAAAACTTACCCTGGAGAAGATCTATGTAACGTAAGATAAACACAGACCTGCTGATTGATACATGGGGAGTACCCAATAAATGAATTACTGTTATGATGTATTATTAATAATCACATATTAACATCATATTATAAAGAATGCTTAAAGCTGGACTTCAAAAATGCTGTTCTTATGGGGAACCCAAGCTGGGCATCCATGACACGGCATTAGCCGTGGATAACTAAGTATATATACATTTGTTCTTGAATGTTTGACAATGTTTCCCCCTCAATTGTAACTCCATATTCATCTAATAAAAAAAGAAAAAATGCTGTTTTAATCTTATGAGATCCAGAATGAAGCTAAGATCATCTAACCCAATGGTTCTCAAAAGGGAGGAGAGGTTTTGTCCCCTGGGGGATGTCACTATTGTCATGACAGGTGAATAGTGCTGCTAGCATCTAGGGTTATAGGATAGG